>BGPR01005288.1:0-50822 GCA_013235015.1 Araneus ventricosus
CAAATCAAGCTTTAAAAGTTAACAAAGATTAACTTTTATTTTAATCAAAATTCAATATTTTTAATGAGACTGGAAAATTGAAACAATAATTCTTCAGAAAATAATTTATCTCTTCAAATAATAAAGGAGAATGTGTGTGTGTAAAAGAACTTTGGAGGGAGGGAATGCGAGCCTCGAAGCCATTTTTGGAAATTTTAATTAATTATAAATTAAGGGAAATTTTCACATTATTTTTTAATGACATAGGAAAATAATATAGCACAAAAATAATTTTCACATCATCTGAAAATACAAAAAATATGTTTTCGATGATATTAATTAATTTTCAGTACATTTTTTTTTCAATTTTAATAAATTCATCAAAAAATATTTTAAACTTAATTACAACAAACTTTTTCATTATTGCAATGAAATTCAAACCGTATTCATTGATTAAACAAATACTTAATTGCGTGTTTCTCTTAGATAGTTCATATTTATGTTTTTTTCTATTTCTTAAAACGATTTTGCCAAGTAGTTTCTGTTAAGGCACATTGATACACACAGAAGATGAGTATCAATGTAACCCATACTCAACTGTATCAATCGCCCTAAGAGACCTTTTTATTTTAAATAATTTGACACGCAAAATCAACGCTAAAAAAACCTGAAAACTTTATATAGCTCAGAAAAATATTTTTTTTCTACCTTTGGAGCAGATTCCTGGCAGGAAACGTAATTAGAGTTAAAGAAATCATACAACACATCCTGAGTGTAAAATTTACTTCGACTAGAGGATTAGCGGTTTGATTCTTGTGTAAATTAACTTTTGGTTAACATGTTCGAAAAATATATAAAGTATACAATTACTAAGGGTTACAGTGGCATATATAAGAGGGGATGTGAACATCTTGAGCCATTCCAATCATCAAAATTTATGGACTGTATCAATGTTTCCGCGTTTCAATCTACCCTAACTCTCGCTATTCATATAATAAGTGACTTTTTAAATTCTTTTTATTTTATGAAATCAAAACCAAAAAATATATATTTGTGTCTCAAAAATAAATAATTGATATATAAATTTAAAACAATTCAAGTCTCTCATAGCAAGAGAGGTGGTCCCGGGCGGTCTAAAAAGTTCCTCTTAACAGCGACGAAGGCCGGTCTGGGGCGGTTGGTTTCTTTTGAGAGGAAGTGAGGTTCTGAGATCGCTTAGGAGATAAACGCGGTAGGGTGAACCAATTATCCTTACCAACCACAGGCCATTTCCGTGAGCCTTAAGGCAAAGTTATAGCTGGGGCGGGGTGGTGATGAAGATGACCACCCAGGTTTGGAGAGTCCAATTCATGTCGTTTCCTCCTAAAAACTCCCGGTTTTAAAGGAGCTAGCAGAAAAAAGTCATCCCGGGATTCGAGTGTTAAACGAATTCGGAAACAAAAGAAAAGAGACGATTAAGGAGAAATGAAGTTTTCTTGCATCAGTAAGCAACTAACATCCAGTTCATTTAAGCGATTTTGATAGAAAAGTGTAATGATGTATGAGAAATGTCTTAGTGTCGCAAATCCAGCAAATATGAAAAATAATACATTTTATCTACAAATCAAGAGGTTGGAATCCACAGGGTTAAAGCGCCACATGGCAGCCATACTGAAAAATTTAATGGTGTAAACTGGTGAAAAACTTGTATGGAGTTTTACACCTTATAAATCCAAGGTCCCTGTCGTTCAGTTAAATATTTGGTCAAAATACGATGCAATTGGGTTTTATGGATTAACTTCATGCTCAAAGGAAGTATCTAATTTAGGAAACTATTACGCATCTTTGAAGAGAAAAATACTTGATGTTACAGTGTAGAGCAAGAAAATGAGCAGTTAGATTTCAGATTACAGGCAAATTTACCTTCAGCATGATTGTGATGTCATCTGACAACGTTAATCCTCTCCCCAGAGAAATATTGAGATAAAAAAAATTAGAAATACTTCATGTTTATAAATTATTCATTTCTTTCAGATTAATTAATTAAAGTTATTCTTTCAATATTCATTTCCATCTAGATCATATTGCCATTTAGGAACAAAGGGGAATACGAGTGCAAGTAGTGACATGTGTTGATTTGTAACACCAGGTTACTCCGGCGATGCCAAATTAGAATATCCGAGCCGGAAAGGGTTAGGATTGGTACTTGTATTTATTAATTATTTATTAAGATAAACTGGGGTGTCCAATGCTTATGACTTGAAATAATTATCTGACATACATCAAGTTAAATTAGTTACAGGCAATACTGCTGAAAATCGTTTTCGGAAATCATAACTATCCGTAACTAGCCTCTTTCACCGCCCTCCGGGTGGTTTTGCGGCCAGCATTCACTTAGCTCAGCACTACATGTGTCCCAAAGGTTTTTCCTCATAGAAAATGTACAGTCAGTTGGAAAGTTTTTTCAATTTCGTTCAAAAATGGTGGGTGGTGGAGGTCAGGTGACCCTTTGTGATATATCTAGACGTCATAAGCTTTCATATGAAATAAAAATTGTCAAAATCAGTCGGGTGGTTGAGGCTGGACGACTCAATGAAAAATTTTTTCTATAGGGAAAAAAATTTGGACAGTCCGCCAGCCTCAACCCCCCGACCGATTTCGACAATTTTGGTTTATATGAAAACTTATGACGTCTAGATACGCCATAAAAGGTCGTTTGTCCCCAACCAACCCCATTTTCCAACGAAATCGAAAAAATATGTAGAGAATGTGTGGTGGAGCATTGTTTTTTCTGTTTCGTTCAAAAATGGGGAGTGGTGGGGAGCAGACGTCCCATTCTCACATATCTAGACGTCATAAAATTTAAATTAAAACAATTGTCGAAATCCGTCGCGTGGTTGTTGCTGGCGGGCTGTCCAAAGGTTTTTCCCCATAGAGAATGTACAGTGGGAAAGAGATTTTCGATTCCGTTCGAAAATGGGGGGGCGACCCTTTATGACATATCTAGACGCCGTATCCTTTCTAATGAAAAAATAAAATGTCAAAACCGGTCGAATGGTAGAGGCTGGCCGACTCGGAGAATGCTTTTTTACCAAATTATTTTAAATATATAGATGCTCTTTGATAATGCATTCTGAATATGTTTTTAATTTTTATATATTTCAGACAGTTCAGACAGACAGTAAAAAGAACCATTTACATGTAAAAATATTATTGATCCAGAAATACATATTGTGAAACTCATCGCTGATTTATTTTATGGATTCGTTGAATCCAATTTAATCTCTTTCTTGTACCAAATTTGCAGACATTCCTGATTCGTTATAGCTGCACAATCTTGCGGATTTATGTGTGGGAGTACAACTTTAAAAATCATTCCGTTCGGGAATATACTTCCTATTTTTCCTGAAACCCTTCTTAATTTCTCAGAATAACAGTTATAGTTTTTCTTATATCACTATTGCATTTTACTTATTATGGGATAAATGGAAAAATAAGATTCATTGTCTAGACAAATTTTAAATGTTTGGGTACAGACTTTTCATTATTTTCTCGTAAATGAAGAAAACAAAGAGAAAGTATTCTAATCGTCAAAAAATTCGAACTCGAGAATTTGACAAATCTCCACGTTTTAGACCTCCCTGAGTCCGAAAAACACAATTTTGGAATTATGTCTATCTGTGTGTCTGTGAACACGATAACTCGAAAACTATTTGAGTTACGGGGATGAAATTTAGTATGTGATCTTTAAACATAATTTGTAGATTTCTACAAAATTTTGGACCAGATCCGTCAGCGGGAAGTCTGTCTGTATGTTCTTTATACTGTGAACGCGATAACTCACAAACTTGAATAGCTAGATAGATAAAATTTGTTACACAGTTTTATCATCAGGAATGTAGGTCCGTATAAAAGTTTGGGCCAAATCCATCAAAAGGGTGACTGTCTGTATAATCGCATTCTTGTTTCGTATGACTTTCTTTTAAGAGAAAAATAATAAATCGCATCCCTGGAAATGTCTTTATTTTTATTCTATAGCTTTATTAGTTAATGAAACTGACAAAGTAGCGGAATCAACAAGTCAGTTGCCTAAAAGCAACATTTGCCTGAGAGTATTGTATATATTAATTATTTATTAAGATGAACTGCAGTGTACAATGCTTATGACTTGAAATAATTAACTGACATACCTCAAGTTATCAGTTGCAGGCAATACTGTTGAAAATTATTTTCTGAAAGCAAAATTATCCATACTGCTCTTTGATAATGCATTCTGAATATGTTTTTGATTTTTATATATTTCAGACAGTAGTTAAAAGGACCATTCATATATAAAAATATTATGAATCCAGAAATACATATTGTGAGACTCGTCTCTGATTTCGTTTATGGATTCGTTGAATCCCATTTAATCTCATTGCAGAAATTCCTGCTTCCCTATAGCTGCACAATCATATGGACTTTTGTGTGGGAGTACAGCATTAAAAACCATTCCGTTCGGGAACATACTTCCCATTTTTCCTGAAACCCTTTTTTCGTATGACTTTCTTTTAAGAGAAAAATCGTAAATCACCCCCCTGGAAATGTCTTTATTTTTATTCTACAGCTTTATTAGTTAATGAAACAGACAGAGTAGCGGAATCAACGAGTCCGTGGCGTAAAAGCAACATTTGCCTGATAGTATTGTATATATTAATTATTTATTCAGATAAACTGGAGTGTCAAATGCTTATGACTTGAAATAATTAACTGACATACCTCAAGTTAAATCAGTTGCAGGCAATACTGTTGAAAATTATTTTCTGAAAGCAAAATTATCCATAATGTTCTTTGATAATGCATTCTGAATATGTTTTTAATTTTTATATATTTCAGACAGTAGTTAGAAGAACCATTCACGTATGAAAATATTATTGATCCAGAAATACATATTGTGCGACTGTCGCTGATTTCGTTTATGGATTCGTTGAATCCCATTTAATCTCATTGCAGAAATTCCTGCTTCGCTATAGCTGCACAATCATATGGACTTTTGTGCGGGAGTACAGCTTTAAAAACCATTCCGTTCGGGAACATACTTCCCATTTTTCCTGATTAAGAACTTTAAAAACCATTCCGTTCGGGAACATACTTCCCATTTTTCCTGAAACCCTTTTTTCGTATGACTTTCTTTTAAGAGAAAAATCGTAAATCACATCCCTGGAAAATCGAGGAATCGAGTTTGACAGATGAACTGAGGTCACGTAATGCCCGAGTGCTCCTCTTTTTATTTCAAATACGTTCTTCTAAACGTAAATGTAAGTAACGTATAAAGAATAATATCGTAGAAATGAAGGCTCTATTAAAGTATGTGAACTTCAGCATTTCGAAGCATTTACGTCATTTTGGAAAATTCCCACAAAAAGGTTTCTACCGTGATTGAGAATTTCGTGGAAATAAAAATAAGGAAATTTTTTCCATATTAATGCGATACAACGTCTTAAGTATAAAGTTTCATTATTTTGTTGTTTTGTATGATCAAGGTTATAAACGGATTATTTAATGGCACTAAATGATAGTTAATTTCTTAATAGATTGCGAAGGATTTTTTATATTTGTTTTTCATTCTTTTGGTAGCATTGTATATAGCTGCGTCTGCTTGTTTTACACAAAAATTAATTTTATTTCGCTAATTTTTCAATTAGAGATCTTTAGAAAAATATTATGTTTATTTCACTTAAAATAGATGTTTTTTCCCTCGTTTAAATCAGATAATGTCTTTTGTAATTTGCTTCTTGCTTCAATTAGGGGATTTTTTTACAGATTGTGATTTTTATATAATTCAAAGTATAGTGTTATTTGCTTGTACAATTACCTACTGATAAAACTCAATTTACCGGTACAGTGCCTGCGGGTAAAACGTTTGCTTGTAAGTACTACACCCACGGACTAAAACGTTATTTTCAGTATTGTAATTATGAATAAAACGTGATTCAGGAGTTCAGGACATTCTATATATTTTAATTTTTCTTTAACATTAGCAAATTAAATACGTCGTAAAAGAATATTTCTGCTTTTTAATTTGAAATATCTGCAAGAATGGAGAGGGAGAGATTGGAAAACGAGAAGATATAATTAACCTTCTAATTCCTGAGACCATTAGAATATAGCGACTTGAAAATACTAGAACGCCCGAGTTCCTCTTTCATAGATAAAAGAAATTCAGTTCTTCCCTCAAAAACCACAATGACAGCTGGCAGTATCCGAATTCTACGAAACCCCCTTTTTCCCTAACCATTCTGAGGGAGCCACTCTAAGGAAGCAAGCACTCGCCACAAGGAAGCAAGCACTCGCCACAAGGAAGCAAGCACTCGCCACAAGGAAGCAAGCACTCGCTTGTGTGAAATCAATCACACTTAACCAAAGAGGGTGGAAATTTAACAGTGATCGGACGTTTCGGACGGCGGCCGTCTTTTGCTTGAGGGGACGTTTCGGACCTTCCTGTATGGATAGAGTTAATGTGTTTGTTGATATGGTGTGGAAGTTAGCAATTACAATTAATATAATTTAACAACATGTATCAAAATTTAAAAAAGTAATTACACTTTGTATTAGACAGAATGGAGCAAAAACGCTGCAACTTCCAATAAAATACAAAATACAGATAATTGAATATAAAAAATACAGAAGAAACAGAAGAAGTAAATAATAGCGATAACAATACGCGTTTTTGCGCACCAGCGCAGCAGCATCCAGTGATTGCATCAATAATATTGTCCAAAATTAACTAACAAATAACTACAGAATCACACAACAAAAAATATCATGCTTTAACAATTAAAATAATTAAAACGCATAAAAGAAAATAATTAGAATGGAAGAAATGGAAGAGAACTCGAATGGTGAACTTTTTCAAAGGCCACTCGCCATCGGAGTTCTAATATGGATAAATTTTCTGTCAAGGTAGTGACTACATAGTCAAAAATTATATTCTCTGTGGCCTGAATTTATCCATTGACTGAAATAAAGAAAAGAACCTCTTTAGGAAAAAGAAAACTTAATAAAGTCTTTTATAACAAATCCACAGAGAGAAGTAAACACTTTACCCTCTGCCAATATAGAAGTAAGAATGACCCTTTCGAGAAACATACCAGAACAAAGGAAAACAGGTCTAGAGGCTAGCACACCTAGCTCCATCTATGGAGAAAAATTGGAACCAAATTAACAGATGAATAGAAGCTCTTCAAACCTTTTTAAATAAGTTATTAACTTTAAAGAAATTATTTGGATAACTTTTATCTTTTAAGTTATTCTTTAAATTATCTAAAGCTTTAACAAAAATTGAATGGTTATTACAAATATTATTTAATCAATTAATTTGAGAATAAATGGAATTGTTTATAACTTTAAAGTGAAAATTAGTTTGAAAGTCACAAAGTGTAATAGCCTCGAAATTAATTTTTTTTCTTTAGAATTTAATTTTTTTAAGTTAAAATATTTTAGAAACTTGTAAACAGTAATTGCAAATGACATTTTGCTCATGCGTACAGTATTTACAAATAACTTTTTATCCTTAGTTACATTTTCTGAAACCAATCACCTCCCATTTTAAAACATCATTTAAATATTTATTAGCAATCTTGTTAGAATATGCAGAAAGTTATATATAAATAAATGAATGCAATATGAAGTGTTATTTAGTTAAACATTTATTCTAATTTTAAAAAGATGAATGCTAAAACAGATAAGAAATCGTATACAGCATAATTGAATAATTAGTATTAAAAAAGAACAGTCAACAAGCAATTAAAGTTTAATTCCAAGCTTAATAGTTTGTTATCAGGACATATTTAAATTTCTAATTTATTCTTATCAACAACATTTGTTGCAATATTCCATAAGCAGTAGGAAACTAATAAGCAAATAAACGTAGGAAAAAAATTTTAAAATATTAATGAAGAAACATAAATATAACAAACTATTTTATTTTAAAAATAATGATAAAGTAGAATATTTAACAAGAAATGTTAAACTTTAATCTGATGTTTATCAGATTTTAAAGAGAAACATTTATAAAAGTTTGCTAGCTAATATTACACAAAAATTTCAATTTCTCATGTTGAAAGGATTTCAAAAGGATGCATAATTAAACTTCTTGAAGGAAAGAATTCTGGAGACTCCACAAATGTTTTTAATTTATAAAATTTTCTCTCTATCCAAAAGTAAACAGAATCTATTAAAATGGTTACGCGTTGATTAAAAAAAAGATTGATTTTGAATAAATTACCGATTTCGTAATGCTTGTAAAACCAAATATATATTGTTGAAATAAAATGTTTTACACAATAAAAAATTGGAATTGCTGTTTTAACAATTATAAAATATAAATGTACGGGTCAATTATACAAGGTTTCCACACTTATCGGGGTCCAATGGCTAATTTCTAAACCGTTAGAGATACACATATAGTTTCAATTGGAAAAATGCTTTAATTGAAGGGGAGAATTATATTTTATGTTTAGTGAGTCACTAAATATATTTCTGAAAAAGTAACAAATTCTAACTTTTTATACAATCCCCTGTTTCTATCAGTCATATCCAGTAAAATATTCTTGACACTCTAACATTTTTAAACAAAAGAAGCCCCACTCTTCTGCGACCAAAACTGGCCGAGTTATGGAGCTTTGAAAATCGCTGACTTAGACCACTTTACACCATTTCAATAGTCGAAGATGATCCACCAATCAATGCGCAACACTTGCTCGACGAGGTCGCTGATTGGT
Source organism: Araneus ventricosus (assembly GCA_013235015.1). NCBI lineage: Eukaryota > Metazoa > Arthropoda > Arachnida > Araneae > Araneidae > Araneus > Araneus ventricosus. The sequence goes on from BGPR01005288.1 coordinate 8,721, forward strand.
TTAAATTTAGGAAATTCAAAGCTCTATAACTCCGTTAGTTTTAGTCGCTGAAGAATGGAACTTTTTTTGTTTAAGATGTTAGTGTGTGAAGAATATTTTACTAAATATGACTGATAGGACCGGGTAACCGCATAAAAAATTAGAATTTGTAACTTTTTCAGAAATATATTTATTGACTCAAAAAATATAAAATATAATTCTTTCATTTAAAGCATTTTTCCAATTGGAACTATATGTCTATCTCTAACGGTTTAGAAATTAGCTATTGGACCACGATAAGTGTGGACACCCTGTATATTCTATGGAAAGTAACACTTAATCATGAGGACTCCCAGAGGTTTTCTGCTATACAAAGCTTAGACTGAGTCTAATTTAGAACTGAGTATAATTTTTTACAGTCAAAGTTGTGACAAAATCGGAAAAAATAAACTACCTTATGGCACTATTTCCCCAATGGAATACTTGACCAAATGATTTTCTATAAGCAAATGACAAGAACTCTAAGTAAGACATGATGATTTTTAACCAATCAGCAAGCTCCTCGATCAAGTGCTACGCATTGATTGGTGGATCGTCTTCAAGACGGCGTAAAGTAAAGAATGGTGAAAAAACTTGAAATGGTGTAAAGTGGTCTAAGTCAGCGATATTCAGAGCTCTATAATTCGGTGAGTTTTAGTCGCAGAAGAGTGAGACTTTTTGTTTATAATGTTAGAGTGTCAAAAATATTTTACTAACTGTAGTGGGTATGATCAATGGAATGTATAAAATTTAGATTTCGTAACTTTTTCAGTAATATATATATATATATATATATATATATATATATATATTATATATGTAATAATCTCGCATAATTTTATTTCAAATTCTAATATTATATATTTTAAAGTCTTTATCACTTTTCTTAAACTCCAGCTTCGTTCTATTTCCCGCGTTGGAGGGATATTAAATCTCTCGTTTTGGCATATTTATTACTAAAAGAATATTTTAATCGCTTTCACGTGCCCACCGAAAATCATGACTCGTCTCCTTGGCTCTAGACTTTTCCCTAAAACGCTTACGTAATTTATTAAAAATAGCCAATATTCCCTTCACTTTGATCACGTGTTATATTGTTATTCCCTTATCTGAGAGAATCGGGGATTTTCTGTACATTTTTACTTAGAACTTCAACTAAGATGTTGGTATGTCCATCACCCTCCAAAATATTTTTATAATAAAGCAAATTAGTTAACAACTCGCATGTTTTATGACTGCAACAACGAAAACATTATATAGCGAAATTTAATCATCAGAGCATTATAGTCGATTGTGGATTTCTTCTTATCCCAGTATTGATTTCGCGATAGATTCCGATGAATTGGAATTCGTAATTTGAATTGAACATTTCACACGAACTATTTATCGAATAACACGCTTAGAGTAAAAATATCTTCAGAAATATAAGGACGGAAATTTGAGAGCTTTCAAGTTGAAAACGGAAGTTCTCGGAAGTTTAACACTTTTATTATTAAACAATAAAATTAATAACAATATTATTAATAACCATGAAATTCTCAGCTTGTGAAGCGTAAGTCAAAAGTTAAAATTTCAAAGTTAAAATTCAAAATTATGTCGGAGAGAATTGCATGCATCTTACATGAATATTTTTGTTTCTAATAGCTGTCTGAGATTTATCTAAACCTCTTGCTCATTTAAAATCAAGTCTCTCTAAAGTATTGTCTGTATTACAGTAGAAACTCAAACTCGCCGATAAATCAGTGCAGTCTAAAAATATAGATATTATATCAATCCAGATGGTTTGTCAATACGTTTATTAACAACTAGAAAATCACCCGTCATTGTATGACGTGTGCAAATTGCCACTTTATTCGAGAGATTCTCTTTTCAAATTTGACTTGTTTAAATAGATATATATGCGAGAGAAATGTTTAATATTGATTGAAAACAAATAAAATAAACATGTTTTATGACAGGAAATATCTTTTTTCATTTACATATTTCTTTATTCAAAAATCTCTTGGTAAACAATATTCCGTGTGAAGTATTTTTCGCTGTTTACCAATTTTATTATAATTCAACAACCTTGGAATTCTCAGCTTGTCAAATGTAAGTCAAAAGATAAAATTTCAAAGGAATTCTTTTTCGAAATTCTAATCAAAACAAAGCACTTCTCTGTTTGTCAAACGCTGCTAAAAATATTATCAAATTATATCATCACGATTGCAATAAATAATCAGAAACATCATGGCGTCTAAACTAAATCACGCGGTTTATATACCACTGTCGTAATTTACTACTTTCTATTAAAAAACGGAAAATAATTTGAAATATGTGATTAATATGATTTAAAATTTATCGAGAACTATTGATCATAGTAAGATAAATTTTATATCAATCGATAGAAAATTTTATTTCACTATTTCAGCTATTAAATTTGAAATTAGAACAACAATTACTCTGTTAAATTTAAAATTACTGAAATTCAGGTGCTCTAACAATGAAATTTTGCTGTTTAACGGCTCGCAGTGCTATGGGTGTGTTTTGTTGGCTTTTTTTTGGTTTGTTGGCATCAGTTTTATTGTTGGTGAGCGTTACCGAGAGGCAGAACTGGGTTATTATATTATCAAATTATATCATCACGATTGCAATAAATAATCAGATACATCGTGGCGTCTAAACTATATCACGCGCATGATATACCACTGACGTAAGTTACTACTGAAGTTATTATATTAGTTATTCCAAGACTAATCCTTGTGCACTGCTATATTGCACGTGGCTGTATCGTAATAAATTACTATATATATATGAGAATAAATTGGAGTTAGTAGTGTATACTAATTACATTACTACTTAGTAATACATACTAATACATCACTAGGTAACATATGCTATCATTTCTTGTTTAAAAAATTAACTATTTATTCTATTCCGTATTTCCTTGCTTAATGTTTCATAAAATGCTCTCGCAAATTTTATGGATTTTGAATATTTTTTAAACTTTAAATAAAATGAAAATTGAGAAAGCTTTTCATTAATTCAGTGACGAGCCTGATGCCTAGACACTGCATAATCTTATTGTAGAGTTATCAATAAATAATTCCTCCCAGCTTCTTCCAGCTGCAGTCAATCCATTCTCCAGCATCACATAAGGCTGAAACGCGAAACAATTTTGCCTCGCTAAGAGGGAAACGCTCTCCATTCAATTTCATTAAGAGAAAGAGATTGTATGATTTATTCATTTCCCGGAATTCTAAGACTTTCTAAGAGCATAAGTATCTGCCGATAACTTCCATACAGATGAAAAGCGAGAAAACTCCATTAAGGCACAGAGGTAGCGACTCCATATATACCGACAAATAATTCCTGCAGATGTTCAGAAGGCTTACGAGAGACATCCTGAGCTCTCCCTCCCTGAACAAAGATTCCACTAAACATGCTCCTATCCGTGGCTTTATTATCTTTCCTTCGCAAATGTTACGGAACTGTACTCCTACCTACTTAAGGTTTCTTCTTCCACCAGCAAGGTTGCAAGGTACTTAATTTGGACTTTGTCACTCAGTTCACGTACACTTCTCATTGGTTCTAACCTCGATTCGGTACGTCGGCTAAAATAAAGGAACAAACGTTTTCCATCTGAGACATTACTTAAGTAATGAGAAAAAAATAAATGCCAGGAAGCAAAAACTGGAGAATGATCCAGCCACGTTCTGTATTAGCCAAATAATGCAATTTTGGTTGTCCTTTGCTTTTGCTCTTTTGCTAGATTATTCCAAGCATAGCTGTTGCCGTCTCCCTTCTTCTTTTTCTTCTTTCTTTTTTTCCCCTCTCTCTCTCTTTTTGCCTCCTTCCATTTCTCCTTTTTGCCATTTTGGGATGTAGATAGCATGTGTGCGAACGGCGGGAAAAAAATACAAAGAAAGAAACAACAGGGAAATGAAAATGCTACACCACTTTTTGCTTTTTCGAACGGTGTGGGGCGGTTTTTCTAATTAAGGAAAATACAATTGTTTATGTTTTCTTCGTTTTATGTTTAATTTGATTGTGAGCATTGAGGTTTGAAGTATACTTTTTTCTGTCTGCTGAATTGAAATTAGACGCTGTTTCACCGTGTTAAAGGAAACCGTGAACTGCATTCTAATAGGATGGGGAGGATTTCTAAAAGCTCCGCTGTTTAATAAAAATGACTATGAGCTTAACATTTTGGTTTACTCAAAGCTTTTGATTTTTTAACTCATTTTAGAATGATAGAAAATAACTTACGGTTTTTAACATCCTAATGCTTTATAGGATTTTGAAAAAATAATTATCAGAAATAATTGTAACTAAGAGCACTATTTCAAATCTTTACGATTATGATTTTTATATCGGAAAAAAATCCAAATTAATTTTCAAATAAGTTTCATCTTCAGTTGAGATAGATACAGTAGACTCTCGATTAACCGGGATGGTCGGGAAATGCTTCGTCTCGGAAAAGCGAATATCCCGGATAATCCAATTTATACAAATTTCGGAAAAATGATAGAAAATGTAAAATTATTATAAATAAGACATTAATAGCTTAATTAATACAAAAGAAAAATAATTAACGAGAAATTTTAATGTTATTTAGATTTAATATTCGCACAATAAAAAAGAAAAACAGAGATGTAGTTTACCTCACTGTTTTGTGAAGAATGAAATCATAGAAATCTGTTATTGTTTTTCGTGTAAGGGAAAGGAGGGTAAGAGTACGCAGGGATTTTTTTCCTGTTGGCAACAGTGCAAGCAGAAGCAAGTGTGATCATATCATCACGTGTGTTGTCAGCTATCTCAAGTGACCGCCATAATTATTTTCATCCTTTCTGTCTTTCATTTATCAGGTATTATATGATTTCGTTATGTTAGCATGTAATTTTTCTGTGAAGAAATCCTAATCTTTTTGTAAATAAAGGACTAATGCTTTCTTTCAAAGTAAATATCATTATGAGGTTTGTTCCCTTCCGAACAACGTGGCCACGTTAGAATTTAACTTTAACGAATTCTACGGCCATCTATGGACGATTTAGAAAAGCATTACATCGGTGGCTAAGAGTACGCGCAGACCAGATATGCGTACTCTTATCCGTTCTGTTATTTGAAGCAACCATTCCAACAAAACTTTGCATTTTATTTTATTATTATTATTATTATTTAAAAAATGAGATTGGGATAATAATCTGAAGAGCTGTTGTCTGGAGAAAAAGTTTCCAGTCCATAGAAATCCAAATAATGAGGGAGCAATATAACTAGGCTGCGAACAAACATATGATGATGATTGGATCCAGTGTGGATTATGTGAGGAGTGGTGGCATACGAAATGTTCCAGTTACGAAGGCAGTGGAGCATTTGTTTGCGACTACTGCTAAATTTTCAGGGTGCGCAATCTTGGCCTCACGTAATGCGTACTCTTACCCGCCACGTCGCGTAAGAGTACGCATTTGGCTTTTTTTTCTTACGTTTCGTAATATATATATTTTTTAAAGCTAAAATTTTCATTTTTTGTACCCTTCTTCCGAAGTTAATAAACTATGATTCAGTATATTTTCGAGTCTCTGCCTTTTCAATTCTCATTTTTATAAAGAAAAATCCACTAGGTGCGTACTCTTACAATCTTTTACCTTACTCTTCGACGAATTATACTACGCAGATTACTCAATATCATTTTTTGTGCAGGTGTGCTTTGATCTTCTTGCTCCAAATAATTAAATAACGCCTCAGTGTGTACTAATGCGTCACCGTGACTTAATTTTTGATGAGTTACAAGATTTTCCTCATCACTTTCAGGACATTCTTCGAAATTCCTTGTTTCTTCTGAATCACAACGTACACGGGACACAATATCATCATCACTTAAAACTTTGCAACATTCCGATATCGAATCTTCGTTAATCCATTGTTCCACTGCTTCTTCATCCACATTTTCAGAACAGTCTGACTGGAGTCTGGATGGACTCAGGGTCGACTGGACGAGTCCAATACAATAGGAAGGGTTGAGAAGAATGCGGTCTTCCCGCACATTCCAATGGCCGCAATCTCCGCCTTCTTTTTTTGGAGTCAACCCGGATAAACCACAACTCGGATAATCCGATCCCGGTTAATCGAGAGTCTACTGTATTTCACTAACTAAATTAATTTGAATATAATAATCTGATAATTTTAATATGTTTAGTAAAAAATACGATTAATATATATTTAAGAATGTATAATATTTAGTAATAAAGTATATTTAACACACAGATATTATCAATAACTTTATAAAACATGCATATATTTCTAGCATATTGTTTCAACTTTGAAAAGTAACTAAATTTAAATAATAAATATTAAATATAAATTACTGATAGAAAATAATATGTCACCTTGGCATGAAGGTAGGACGCTTTTTATTTGAAACTATTTATCAGTGCATAGAAAAAATCAGTTCTGTTACTACTATTGCTTCCACAAATCTTCAGAAAAAACAGTCTTTGTAAACTTCACTCATGTTTTAAATATCTAAATACATGATTGGCTTCAATTCTTATAATGTATATTGCAATTTTTCTTTCTATGTCAATAAAAAATGCCACAAATCTTGATTGGAATAGCTAAAATGTCTCTTGTTCTAATAGGAAAGTAATAATTTGAAATACTCCGCTATATCTTTAGTTTCCATCTATTCATGTCGTCATTGTCGTAGTGGGAAATAAGAAAAATTATCCATTTTAAAATTGGTGCTTTGGAAATTCGTTAGGATTTCGACTTCCAGAATTTGTGAATTATTCTCTTATTTGTAATATGTGCTTTAGTTCAAATCTTCCAGCATATAAACATGTGACGTCACATAAATTTGCAGTTTTAAAAGATATGTCATAAAAAGAGTCTAAACACATAATTTTATTTTAACTTTTAGTTAGCTATATTATATCTTTATTATAAATATTAAGTAGGAAATTAGTGTCTGTTTGGTTAAGGGGATTTTAATTGATACCTATAAAACATTTGTATAATACTATCATTTAAATAACAATTAATTAATTGTTTCGTAACTTAAGAATGAGAATCAATGGAATTTCTTCCATAATTTAGGATATTATTTTGTACAGTAAGTACGTAGAATATATAGGCTTTATCTTCTTTCAAACTGTGTTTGAATTGAAGCGCAAGGAAACAATGACATATATTAATACTCCTTCCTATATCATTTTGTTGTTGTTGTTTCATGTCCCCCTGGCCCAAGATTTGACCAGGTCCATGACACCATGTCGCTGTAACAATTCTACAAGTCCTTACAAATCCACCCCCTTACGACCTGTTAGTGGCCTCATCGTGGCAAGGGGGTGTTCCTGGGAGGAGTGGATGATGTACGTCGGGAGTTATTTCTACTGGCAGGGCCACCCAAGGCGTGAAGGCCACTCCATTATTCCCAGCTAACACTAACAGGCATACAGGCAAAGTCAGACTTCTTCCCATGAGGTACCTCGTTTGAAATTGAACCTACTTCTTACCCGTAGTCAGAAACCAGTCATATCATTTTCTCATGTTTAATAGAGGTAATCGATACGAAATAGATTAACAATATTGGTCTGTTAATTTATGTTCCTGAAAGTAAGTTTGAAATAATTCACTACTAATTCTTAACTTTTACACTCCACGTGGCATGATTTTATCGCTAGCATCTGTACGGAAATTTTGAACATTACAGGCAAATATGATTACTTTTAACGTAGGATTACATTACTCCAATTGGAGTCTCTGGAAGGAATTTGATTCACACGCCAAAATGCCACAAAAAAAGTTGTATTGGAGATGTTCTATATCTTGGTTACTGCATATGCTAAGAAAATAGTTAACGTCTTATTTTAGAGATAAAGCGTAACAACAGAAGTTACAAAAAAAAATTGAAAATCAGAATTGTAGTTCAGTGACTACTGACTCGCAAAGTTGGGCAAAAATATGCATGAATTGGTGACGCGATCCTCTATATCTTGGTAACTACATATATTAAAAGCATAACTTACGTCTTATTTTAGAGATAAAAGTTAACAACAGAATGTACAAAAAAAAGTTGAAAATCGGAAAAAAGTCACGCGAGTAAAGTAGTCCTATGACTATAACATCAGCGTCTGTTTGGAAAAGACAGCCTCCCGTCAATTTTTATCATTTACTTATTTTTGGGAATGCCATAGCTATACTGAATATATTACCTCATTGTACTATAACTGAATAATTTTTGCTACGAATTTTATCTAACCAATACAATATACCCTATTAGCGCAAGATGCTCTACAATATTCATACGATATATTTATGATGTTGATGAGCATTCAGAATATCGTAGCAACAGCGTGGAAATATCGTAGCAATAGCGTGGAGATATCGTATTATCGTAGCAACAGCGTGGAAATATCGTAAAATATCTTATGCTAATAGGGTATGCTGGTACATAAGTTTTACGAATAAATCAATATGCTAAAAGAACGTATCAATTAGTTATATTAACGTACAGTTTTGAAGCAACACAAGGGCTATTTGGGGACGGACCTCTTAATTTTGAACCGCGGTCAGATGACTGGGACGACACACGACCGCATCTTCAAACTTCCGTACCATACCAGTTTCCCCTACGATTCTTAAACTCTTTTATCCCGATGCGGCATTTTTCTTCTATCCCGTCTGAAACCGGGAAATTTGGAGAGAAAGCGACATGAATTGGACTTTCCTAACCTGGGTGGTCATTTACCCCACTCCCTGATATAACCTTCCCTTAAGTCTCAGGTAAATGATCTGTGGTTGACGAAGATAATTGGAGCCACAACATCGCTTATTTCCTAAGCCATCTCAGAACCTCACCTCCCCTCACAAGAAGTGAACCGCCTCAGACCGGCCTTCTTCCCTATTAGGGTGAAATTTTTGAGACCGTCCGGGACCGCCTCTCTCGGTGTGAGAGGGTTAATGCCTCAAAACCAGTAAGGTAAGCCGAGTCGGTGTGGTTGTGTGTACCACACCAGCGGGAGAACGTTCGGTTAGGTTAGGTTATATTAACGTCCCGTTTTGAAGCAACACGAGGGCTATTTAGGGCGGACCTCGTAATTTTGAACCGCGGTCAGATGACGAGGGTGAGCTGGCACCCCCTCTCCAAACTTCCCCGCCAAACCAACTGGAGGACGTTTGGTCACTACGTATGATTTAGCGTGCAACAGGCCCCATACCCGGCGGATCTTCAGTGAAATTGGGTTTCGAACCTGCGACCCTCCGGTCCCGAGGTCGAGAGGAGGCCTAGGGAGAACGTTTGACTACAACGTATGATTTAACGTGCAACAAGTCCCATACACGACGGATCTTCAGTGGAATCAAGATTCGAACCTGGAACCCTCCGGCGATGCCGATATCCTACCACTAGGCCTCATATGTCATTTAAATTTTATTCACTGATAATCAATTTGTCGTAATAAAGATATGAATATAACATTCTCACCTTTGAAAATGATTAGCGAAAGAGAGAGTGATAAATGATGTTCATTACGATTTATTCCGACTCTTTAACGCTTCCATGAATGAATTTGCAATAATTTGAGCACATGCATACGTCGAGTATTGTAGTTTGTTTATTGACTTGTCGAGTGAGACTCGCAAGAGTTGATGCAGCAAGCTTGGGAATTAAGCTCACTCAAACTGTCATAAATTATGGAAATTCGAGCCACTTCCAATTGAAAGAGTATGTGTTGCAGTGTACTGGCAATTGGAAAGCTCATAACGTAAATAGTTCCATAAATTATTATTGTATAAACGTTTCTGCAGTGCGATTAAAGTAATAATGGATTCATATTCCGTATCGTTGTAAATGAATTAGCCTGGATACTAATTTTGAATGCATATTTTCTCCCATTACTTCTCAATGTCTGCTCACGGAATTTCTAGAGTTAAATGATGCAAAGAAATGACGTAAGTATATATTTAATGTAATGAAAATTCACAGGAAGATGTATCATAGTTTATGGCTGCAGTTAAGCATCAAGGAACCTTCGTCAACTAACAAGATCGTATCGCTTTCTAGGCTCGGTACGAAGCATTTATCTAATCTTTAAACTGTATGCGCTTTATTATATCGCGTCGTAATGATGTCTTAATTGTGCTGCCTAAGTGGCAATGAAAGTGAAAATGCTATACTCTTTTTAAATAAACACTTTTAACCGAGTGTTCAGAAATTGAATTTCGTGACCTCAAGAAGTGTCAGGATGAAGAGTATTAGGGTCATTTTACAACATCTTTCAGATTTTTCGTTGTTTTAAGGAAAAATAGTAAGAATCATTTTCTTCAATGAAGCCATTTTAATTTAAATTTTGTGAAAACTAACTTCAAATTAAATTTCACAATTATTTAATTTTCATTTTCTTGCAAACTTTTCAATTTCCAGTTTTAAATATTTTTATTTAAAAAATGAAACTGAATACAGAAGATTTTTCTTTCCAATCGAAAAAAAAAATCGCGAAAGTGAAAGAAAAGTTCAGGGTCCTCTGCCCAGATTCTCTAGACTGAATTGCTCTTTTTATGAGATACATTAATTTTACATGAGCCTTTTATGCGATCGATTTCTTGCATAGAAAATTTTTTCGTTTATTTTTATATAATAATGAACTGAAACGGTAGATTCAGAGTCTTAAACTATATTAAAGGTCTATACTATTTCACAACAGAGATAAAATTTATTTTAAAAGGTATAAATTTTTTTTTAGTATCCAAGGCTATATTACTTATAAATATGAAAGCATTTCCCATCGGAAATCTGAAAGACTGTAAAAACACACTTTAAACAAAAATCTCTACTTAACATACTATTATCCTCCAACTAAAATCTCCTATCCTTAAATAATTCACCATCTAATGTTTTTTCTTCATTCAATTGATTTTAATGTCCAATAAAATGGGAGACATGGATTTACCTGCAACAGTTAATGGGCTAATGCCTCTTTCGAAATCAGGCTTTGACAGTCGATACGGTTTTAAAGCCGAACTCCTTCACTATTTACTGACATTACAAGGCCGACAAATAAATAGCCCTATTAATTCACTTAACCCGAGAGGACGCATGGGGTTCATTTTAGGACCCCAAGCATTAGGCAAACTCCGTTTCCTAGAAAAATAGCCACTTGTTCATTTATTTCTTATCATCTGAGTTAGTCACTTCTCTCAGCCTTTTCTGAGTATTTATAAAGTGTTTCCCGAATTTTTCGTCCCCTAATGCACGTTTTGTCAGTTACTGGGGTTATGGAATGACCCCGCGCGTCTTTCCGTTTGTACCACAAACCAGTTACTTCTGGCGGATGATAACGTCAGTTCTTTGCTGTCCTTTCCGAATCGAAATGTTTACTTGTTGCTCACAACGCTGACTTCATATGGAAAAAAAATGGAGAGTTTACGTAAACTTCTTGCTGGAGTTGAAACTGATGAAGATTCAGACCTTGACAATGAAGACAATGGACCTGAGGATAATTTAGAAGAGAATTTTTCAAATCACGAAAGTTTCAGCGAACATGATACGGAATCGGAAGAGGATAGAGATTCTGGAAAAGAAGTGAATAAGTCGGAATTGTTTTCATGAAAAGATGGCGTACAGTGGAGAGAAACAAAATTTCGGCAGAATAATCGTACTCGTTATCATAACATTGTGTCGCGCTTACCTGGAAAAAAACGGCCAACGAAAAATGTGATAATCCCCGTGAAAAGTTGAGTTATTCATCCACGATAACATGATGCAATTAATTATAAAGTGCACAAATATATTCATCGAGAGATACGCACCATACTTTCACGTGAAAGAGATGCTCGAAAAATGGACTCTCTATATATCAGTGCTTCATAAGTGGATAATAATGGAGTAGATTTGATTTGTGTTAAGCACTGTATTCTTAATGTCTAAAAGTCTAAAGCGTTATTTTTCGAACTAAAAATTTAATTTTTTTAATAGCGCTGGGTTGAATGTCAGTTAGGGGTCATTGTATTACCCCCTCACATCATAACATTCGCTAAGGAGGAGGGCGTTCTCTCGGGTTAAAATTGTTTCGAGAAGTATTTTTTTTTTAGGTATAAATGACTTGTGACATATTTACAAAGAGTATCGTTCAAACATATTCTTTTAAAGTGTTTCGGCTAGAAAGCAACAGCGAATATATATTTCTAAACAATTTAGAAAACTTGAAAATTAATTTATGCTATTTGAGTGTTGCACATTTTTTCCCTATGCGTTCAGAAATGCATGAATTACTTTATGATAAATTGTTTTGAAAGATGTGCTGAATATTGAATGTTCAAAACTCGTTTCTTTTTGCTTGACACTTTAAATGAATTAAAAGCCCCATTTATTCATTAATGGGACTTTTAAGTGAAATCTTGTTTTTGAGAGAAATCAGAAAATATTAATAATAAGACAAGTTTCATGTATAAATTTTTAAATGATAGGTTACATACATTTTTGTTTGAAAAATTGACAGTTCTGAAATATAACCGCATTTTCTTTTCTATCACTAACAGAGTCAAATTTTTGAAATGAAGTTCATTCGAAATGTTCGCCGTGCTGTAAAATCAGTTATTTAAGTTCATAAACAAAATCTTGAAAATAACAATAATGATACAAAAATTCAGAAATCAAATAACAGGTTAATATTTTGAAATGGAGACTTTTCTTTCGTAAATTGAAGAAAATGCATTTCTATATGTTATTTATCTCAAAGGAAAATAATCAGTAAGGTTAAAAGGGAAAACTGATCGATTTTCAGCATATTATAATGATGGTGTTATTTTTCGGTTATGGTTTTTTCGGCACATTAAAGTGATAGGTATTATTTTCGGCACATTAAAGTGATAGGTATTATTTTTGTCACTAAGTATTTAATTTCTCTTTTCGTTTTTGATTGGGCCGAATAAATTGCAGTTTCAAGGAAAAATGTTTTAATTTTTTTAATGTTTATGTTTCCGAACATAAATTTAAATGGAAATTAATTTATCAGCCTAAGAATATATCATGCAAGTCAGTAAAAAGCAATTCGATATACTTTCATTAACTTCATTAATTTAGAACGAAATGCTAGGAGATGAGAATATAATATAATCAAATCATCGAATTTTTAAATGAATAGAAAAATTCAATGAAATTTTAGGTACTTTCATGATTTGGATACAGAACAGTTTTAATCGATAAAGCAAAACCTGCCGAGTGCAAAATTAGCATTCACGCAAGGATTATTCAACTTATTTCTGCACTGTTTTAGAAAATTATGCAAGCCGCACTGTACATAGATATACTTTTAAATTTAATTCACACCTGAGTGAATGTTAAATAATTAATGGCTTTCTTGTTCATAATATAAGAGTTATCTAAAACAATTCTATTAAAATGTTTTCATTATCCCTTTCATTTATCATCTTAATTTTGATTTCAATTCATTATATTTGATGTAATTTTAATAACGTAAATTCATGTCTTTCGAGAATTTAATTTTTTTAGCATTCAAAAAATGATCATGTTAATTTCAATTCAGAAATTTATTTTCGATAATTAGCTTTCTTCTACGAATTCTATTAATATGAAAACGTTCACTTTTCGTTAAAAAAACATTGATAATATAATTTCTTGCTTATGGTGAATTAATGAACTTACCATTTTTTTTATTTTTGAACAACACCAGCTTGTTCGAAATTTTTTTGTTATCTAACATTTAACGATGGATTTTAGAGAACATGCTGAAAGAAACTGAAACATACTTTTTTCGATTTTGACACATCGGTTCCATCTTTTTTTCATTCATTTTTTTTTAGTTTTCCATTTTTACTGAAGGCTTTATTAAACGTGATTGGTTCTTTTGTTGAAAACACGATTGCTTATAAAAAACTATATTTCTTGAAACTCCCAAGACGGTAATTTCCCAAGATTGTATCGATTTTGTTACTGCACTCTGCTTCGTTCTGAGATTAATGTTTCTCTATTCTTTTTACTCAAAATGAAACGCGTTTATAAAACTCTCATTATCCATTGTTAAGTATCTTGAAACCGTCTTGATATATTTTAAAAATACTACTGCATGGGAAAAAGCTCAGAAAATTCTTTAATTGTAAGATAAACATTAATAATGCGATAGGGGTTGAACTAAAAAAGGAAGAAGTTAAAATTATTTAACCCTCTCGCACCAAGAGAGGCGGTCCCGAGCGGTCTAAAAATATCCCTTTAACAGCCAAGAAGGCCGGTTTGAGGCGGTTGACTTCTTTTTAGAGGTGGTGAGGTTCTGAGATCGCTTCGGAGATAAGCGAGGAAGGGGATCCAATTATCCTTGCAAATCACAGCCCATTGACGTGTGTCTTAAGGAAAGGTTATAACAGGGGGCGAGGTGTTGGTGTAAATGACCACATAGGTTGGGAGAGTCAAATTCATGTCGCGTCCTCTGAAAGAGGTCTGGTTTTAAAGGGGCTAGAAGAAAAAAGTCTCCTCGGGGTTAAAGATTAAAGAAAGTAGTCACCAGATATCACGAGGATACTTCAAATTACAAATTGAAAGGAAAATCATTTTCGTGTGAACATTATCACATCATCCAAATATCACTCCTAACCGCGTCAGATATGAAAATTTACCTTCAGATGTTTATTACTAATTAAGTCAAAACTTTCTTCCGGTCAAGTTTTTAATCTCGTTATCATTCCCTCAAAAAATAACTATTTTTTAGCATTTCCAAAATTTGAAATGATTTGATATAATATAGTAATAACGAAACAGAAAAACTTTTAGATTTAAACTTTTGTATTTAAATTTGCATGATACACATAATAATAAATACTCTCTTTAAATGGAAGTGAGTCATGTTTAGAAGTAAAAACGATTTACAACACAATAAATGCATCCATTGCTCTCAAACGCAAACATTTTAATCTTTTATGAAGCACAATTAAGGATAAAAGAGAGGAAAAATTCAAAAAGTTTCATAATAATTGACCTTAAGAATGTTCCGAAGAATCATTATTTGCATTTCTTAATATTTAAAAATTCAATTTGAAATCTCTGACTCGTTACTTACTGATAGCCTAAAGATAAATACATTTATGCCCCTCCACACGAAGAAATAATATTTATTACAGCATTATGTATTTTGGAAGAGTAAGGGAACTAAAGAAAGTTTGGAAAAACGCGTGAATTACCCATTTATATATATATAAATGGGTAATTCCATTAAAATGGGTATATATAACATTTTTCAGGCAACGAAACCTTTTAGCACAGAGAATTATAAATTATTTTTAGCACCACGATTGAAAAACATTCAAAACATTTTTCTATTGATGGTGACGACATAAGAATGACGTGACCATTCCGTTTTTTATCAATCTTGATCCAGGAATGTGATTTCAAGACTATATATTTTCTCTTTCTCTCGCACCCTCCTTATTTGTTTTATCTGGTCTCGAAATTAACCCCTTCCTGTAAGATTTAATCGTGCCTGAAATAACCATTTAATTTTTATTTAAAAAAACATGTTTCATTTCATAATTCTTACATATTGTTATATAAAATTATATTATTGATATGGATAAAATTGTAATTCATTGCAGAATATCAAAAACGGTAATATTAAAAAAAATCAAAGCAACACTTTAATAGTCTTCAATGCATGGTACTCAAGGTTCTTGCTTGGACAATCCACTTTATTCGTTTCTTGTTCCGCATACCTATTACATTCCGTTGATAATAATATTTCCCAAAATGTCATATTCAACACTTATTCAAAAATCTCTAATGACTTCGTTTTAGCACCTAGTTTTCGCAAAATCAGAGCGTTTACGCCAGGTACTCCCGTAAATTTCTTTATTCAGGCACATTATCTATTTCCATCCAAATCCATTCTTCTGATGATGTGTCTACGACTCCAGAGAATTCGCTAGAATCACTTATTAGTCGCCTAGCACATTTTCGTCTTGGTAATATTTCACTATCATTAGTTTCATTATCAGTATCAGATAAATGTATGCTTATTTCATCTGATACTTCAGAATCCCTCCAATCACCTTGATCTTCATAGTCTGCACTACTCTTATCCATTACCGTATTTATTTCACAACACGTTTTTCTTTTAGTAAAAATATATATTGACCGGATTGATGTTCACACTAAATGTTTATAAGAATGAAATCCCGCTGACTAACAACAATTTGACCGTGACTTCTACCAAGAAATTCTAACGGGAAACAATATGTGATAGTCATCCATGATATCAACATAAGTAAGCCGGATTCAGTACACTAGAAATTTTAAGCCAAATTTATTATCATATTCAAAAGTAACTTTAATGGCATGGCGAGTATAGCTCGTCATTGTGCTGTATGGCATGAAAAACCAATGACGAGCTATATTCGTCATTTTACCGGAAGGGGTTAACAGAAATTTAACGTCGAATTTCACATTTATAGCCAAGCATAATTCCGGTACAAAACTCTTGCAAGATTATTCCAGCTGTTTTCTATTAAAGTTGATTATTTAATAAAGAAATGTTTTTACCCATCTTTGGGACTGAGATTTGGAAAGATTACACTGCTCTTTCTCTTTCTTTATCTCCTGCTCCCTCCTTAATGACCATTAATTTTTTCCATTATCATGCAATCTCAACTTTCAGATCTGCTCCCCCACTCATTGTATCATATTATTACTTTGGGGTAGGGGGATGAGATGCTGTTATGGCAAATCGCTTAATCGTGATTAATAGTTCCATCCCATCCGAAGTCATATCAAAGTATACAGAGTATAGATAGAAATCAATGCAAGATTCATATGAGAAATCAATACAGAGTAGTCAGTTCAGGATAAAACATTTTATTGAAATTAAAATTATAGGCAAAAAAGATAAATTTTGCTCGAACTTGCAATTCCATATATATTCTCTTATTACATAATGGCTCTTGCGATTGATAAACTACGGAGTATAGGGTCTGCAGTATTTACAAATTTCCGCATTAAAGGGACATACGATTGTTAAACCATCAAAATTTTTGATTTGGTGATATATATATATATGGTTAAATATTTTAAAAACAATTAAAAATCAATTAACATTTTCAGTATATATACCTATTAAACCAGTAATTGAAATTAAATATAAAATAATGTTAACTTATTAATAATGATACAATGAAATACAGAAAACATAATTAGATTATAAACTATTACTATGAAAAAGACATCCCAGAATTCGAATTCCAACAGTCAAATGCCAATCGATCTTAGGAATCGGTTACGTCGCATTAATTCGAATTTTAAAGGCGCCAACCTTCTGTGAAAGCCAATTGTTGGAAAAGGCAAAAGTATAGGAGTAAACCTCCAAAATATTTCAAGATAAGAACGAGAAAATATAACTAATATATATATATATATATATATATATTGCTTCCCAGACTTTTCTGAATAATTTAAAACAATCCGCGTTAAAAAATTCCCATAACTATGAAAGTTATGAAGAAAAATGTATCAGCTGTTCAGCGTAAACATTGAAATGGTCGTATCTTAAAGCGCTGTATCTCAAAATGTGTTTTTTTGATATTGCGCGAATATGTACTGTGCTATGTTCCACAAATTGAACCACAATTTTTGTACAAAATTTCTCGAAAGAAGTTTTTTGGGGAGTTAGAAAAGTTGCAATTTTAACTATTTTTAACATTTTATTTTAAATTGGTGTATAAAATGGAAATTAAATTTAAATATTAATAAATTTAGGTTCAGATTCTTAAACAAATTGTTTGTATTACTTGGATACCCGAAATATCGTGTTTAGGCCAATATTTTATCCGTAATCAGGCGCGCAATGTGACTATCTCATTTTTTCTCAAAAAAATTATACCCATATTCATTACTCTCTCAAATAAATATATACCAATATAAAGATTTAAAAATGTGTGTACTATAAGAGAAGGAACAGATATTTTTCTAGAAAAAGAGTGAGTTTGTGAATTGCATTGTTTCAGAGGTATAATGTATCGAATTTGACAGTTTTCCCCCATTTTTTCGAGGTTTAAGAGTCGTATATCCCCTTAATGTTCCTTGTGTTAATTGTTGGAGAAGTCTATGATATAGTCATTTATTACAATTATAACTCAATAGGTGAAGTACAGGATAGAAATGAAATTTAACTTCATTATTTGTATTCAGAAATATAATAAGGGCATCTAAAAATGAGATCAGGAATAAGCGTACAGTTTTTCTGACAGCAATATCACAAGCATAAGCATAAGCATTTAATGACTCGTGAACTGTATTAATTTATATTTAATCAATCTTGGCTTACCAAATTAATTCTGGGATTTTAAGGGGACATACGACTCCCACACCTCGAAAAATGTGGGGAGCCTGTCAAATTCGACACATTATATCTCTGAAACAATGCAATTCAAAAACCCACTTTTCTTCAGAAAAATATCCGTTTTTTCTCTTATAGTTCATACATTTTGAATCCTTCATATTCGTATGTATTTTTTGAGAGAGTAATGAATATGGGTATAATTTATGGAGAAAAATGAGATAGTCACCTTCCGCGCATGATTAGGGATAAAATATTTCTGTAAACACAATATTTTTGATATCTGAGTAATCCAAACTGTCTGTTTAAGAAACTGAACCTCAATTTATTAAGATTTAAATTTAATTTCTAATTTATATGACAATTTAAAATAAAAATGTTAAATTGTTAAAATTTCAACTTTTCTTAACCGCCCCAAAAAATGACTTCTTTGGAGAAAATAAGTACAAAATTGTGGTTCAATTTGTAGAACACAGCACAATACATATTCAGTAAAAGTTTTATGAAAAAATATTCAACAGTTCTTGAGATATCGTGCGCTCAATATAAAAAAAAAACATTTTGAGATATAGCGTTTTCAAGATATGGCCATATTCAATGTTTACATTGAAGAGCTGATACATTTTCCTTCATAACTTTCATAATTATGGGATTTTTTTAACGCGGATTGTTTTAAATTGTTCAGAAAAGACAGAGGAATAATATATATATTTTTTTCATAAAATCGAAAATTTTCGAGGTTTAACAGTAGTATGTCCCCTTAAATGATCTGATTTAACATTTAATATTTCATCATTTAAAGGCAAAACATGAATATGGCAGCAAAATTCTCTGAAAAAAGTTTCTGTAGAAATAATTTAATACAGTCAAATTTTGCTTAGTATATAACAGTGCTCTAACGGTATCGAATGGATTAATAAAACGTACATCAAAACTTGTGGGAAAATGTGTTTGAACAGTTGGTTCATGCATGAAATATAATATGAAATAATATAAATTTTAAAAATCGCTTCAAGAGCACGTGATGAAAAGGATATTGATTAAAATTGTTGTAGTTGGTTCATTATAGTATTGTAGTAATTCATTTCTATGCAGTTTCAACATTCCTGACATCGATTTATATAAAAATAAGTTGAACTTATGCAAAAACATTTTTAACTGATTTAAATAATAATTCATCATGTTTTACATGAGGGGAAATTTTGAAATTTAGCGCTGATAAAGTTTTGATTATCAATTAAAAATACATCTTTAAACATGAACTAATTTCTGAAACGAATAATTTATTTAAAATAACAATTAATGAATAAACCTACCTATTTTAAACCATTTATAATAAGCGAATAAAGAGAAACTGCACTAACTTTAATAAAACGTCACCTAATAATTTTTGAAAAGTTAAACCTTCTAATTACATTAAAGAGGAATTTAAAATTAAAAAATATAAAATAATATCTAAGAATTATTTAAGAAACACGTTATTTAAATGATTGGAACATTAACAATGTTGAAAATTATATAATTATGATTATAAGATAATTTTAGCTACTGTAATTATTTTAGAATAGTCGTGATAAAATTCGAAGCCATTCGAATTGGAAGCAATTAAGATAATTCAAAATAAACTTTCATTCCAATGCATTAATTCCATTTCAACCGAAAGCCGCAGTTATTTATCATCAGGCATTATTTCAACCATTTCGGAATGGGAATCAACTGCTTGCTGCTCTGCGAGTGACCATGACATGTGTTGAAGGTTCGGTATTCAGGATAACAGAACAATTTACTTACCTATAATTTACGTAAAACTCGTTTCCGAACAAGTTTTCAGAAATCATGTTCCTCCCCTGCGCAACGCCAACTCGCCAAAATGTTACCGAGGCCATTTTACAGAGCTAATTATGAAAAGCATGAAAGATGAGATCACTTCGCTGCAATCAGCTTGGCGGACTTCGTTGTTTACTGCAATCCGGGCAATTAAGTTAATTACTCGTTCATTATTCTAGTGGTGATTCAAAGCACCCGGGCAATGGTATAAAGTTTGGAGCTTTCGTTTGGTAGATTGTTAATTTTATTAAATTACGCGGCGTTTTTTCCTCGCCGAGTCTGAACTTAATTTGTCGGATTTAATGAAACAATATCTCATCGTGTCCTTCTGTTGAAGTGCATTAACATGGTCGACTCGTTTTGATAAATGATACTGCTTATTGAAGAGAGTCCTATCCATGGAATTTTTGGGTTTTTTCGCTCATAAACTTGGTTGTAATCAGAACTTTTGTTGTGGCGCGAAAACCGTTGAGGAGTTACTTTGTTGAGGGGTGTGTTCCAATATGTAAATATTGCTTAAGATACAGGATTAGACACTTCACGGCTTGAAACACTGATGGTAATTTGAACAAAATATATTTGAGAATAAAATAAATGATCACTAGTCAGAACAGAGTAAAAATATATGTCTAAAAATTAGAATGTTTTATTTAAATATGCATAGCATTATGCCGGCATATTTAAAGTTTTCTCTTTACTGAATTTCAGCAGAAAACTAAATCAGTAACTTTATTCACTGTTTATTATGCTTTCCTTTAGTTTATGCATGAAGTTTGAATTAATGCTGATAATAAAGGCTTTAGTAATGTTGGTGTTCGAAAAGTTAAACAATCATCAATGCAGGCGTATTTCTAATTTTGAAATAATAAATAAATCATCTTTTATATATATAATAAATATTTATATCATATATATCCGATTCTTTCCCCTTTTGTATTAATATTTCAACAGGTATTAAATTAAATATATTTAATTTTGTATTTTCAATTCTTCTTGTAAAAATTTTTACTTATTTTTTCATTTGAATATCTTATACGAAATTCGACTGGAAATAATTGTTGCCTTATAATTTTTTTCTTAGTCTAGGATAATATCAAAAATATCTTCGATTGAAGGTCGATAGAGAATTTCTTTAGAATATAGTTTATATCCTACAGAAAATATTGCTTATGATTAATATGTAAGCTTCACCACTCTTTAAACCCGAGGAGACTTTTTCTTCTAGCTCCTTTATAACTGGGACTTTTTGGGAGGATACGACATGAATTGGACTCTCCGAACCTGGGTGGTCATTTTCCCCTTCATCCCACCCCTACTGTAACATTCCCTTAGGCGCACTGAAATGGGCTGTGGGCGGCAAGGATAATTGGACCCCCCCCCCTACAGCACTTATATTCTAAGCGGTCTCTGAACCTCCCCTCTCCTCAAAAGAAACCAACCGCTTCCTCTTCGCTGTTAAGGGGAAATATTTTTAGACAGCCCGGGACCGCCTCGCTCGATATGAGAGGGTATGAGAGGTATGAGAGGGTTACCCTCTCACCTCATACCTGATATCGAGTGAGGTGGTTATCATGAACATCTGAATGCTGTAAAAACTCGAAAAAACTGTGTTATTTGAAAATAAAATAGAAACATGAACAGTGAATGAACATTGGAGCACTGAATAACTCCAAATCAAGAAATACATATAAAATGCAATGCTTTGAACGTACATTTGATAATATGAAAAGGTTTAAATTCTTCTGTTTTCTTAAGGTATGTGACTACCTTCGGAGCACTTTTTTTCAAATTTTTAAATTTTTAATGAAACATTCATGTTTTTAATTAAAATGAGTTATAAAACTAAGAATTCTAGTGCAATTTCATTGGAAATTTCATTGACTTTCAAAATATAGGCAATTTTTAGCAAAATTTTAGTGAAAATTTGCACTTACGCCAAACTTCCTATAACAAGTTCTATTGAATATATTTCATCAATATTTGCACAGTATATAGCTAACATGCTTATATGTGTTATGAACTAGGATATTTTTAATACCTCAAAAGGTGTTGGAGATATTCCAAACTTTGTGAACAAACTCGAATTTTTTAAAAAAAATCATCTATTTTTCTCACTAAAAAGTCATTAAAATAAATAAATATAGACAGAGAGCTTAGATTCTAGTTCATAACATAGATAGAAACAAATAAAACATTTCGGCCAAATTTCATTTTAATATCTTAAAAACATTTTCCAAAATCATGTTTGCCGCGTAGAAAAATATCGAAAATTCCAATTTCTCAGAAAACACTTTTAAAGATTTTCATAGAGTACAAAAAATTTTGTACACATCTTAGAATCTTAAAACTCGTCATATTTACAAGTCAAACCCTCTTTAACTTGATTTTAAACGACATTTGTGTTCTTTCAGCTTTTTAGAATTTTTCTGAATAATTTTGTGTAGTAGTTAGTTAGTGACGTCTCGATATCTGAATTAGCGTTTTGCCAATTTTCATGTAATTTTTAAGCATCTATGGATAAATTTACATTTAAAAACACTTGAGAACATGTAATAGTTCAAAATAAATGGAATTAAATTATAACACTGAAATTTGAGCGCCAAAAAAATAATTTTTACTGTTGTAATTACTGTCGTGCTGTATTTTTTTAAAAAAGCGTCGCCAAAAACTAATAAAACAATAAAAATAAGAAATGGAAGCTAAAATCCATATTTTTAGACAATATATTGCTTGAGAATTTAAATATAGTTGTTCAAACTAATTTTTTGTATTTTTAAGGCTCTTTCAATTACCACTTCCGGTATCAGAATTGTCACTTCCGATTATTATTTATGCTATAACTTTATTTGTAATTATAGTAGAAACAAAAATAAAGCATTTTTAGATACCTAAATGTACGGCCTATAAAATGAACAAATAAAACAAATTTCGAAAATTTTCTGCAAAACGAGGAATTTAGGGTAGTCACATACTTAACAGAATTCTATCAGTCCGATGATTTTGATTCTGAGCGCTCAATTATTTTGAACTTTTAGCTATCAGGTTAGAAAACTTAGCTTTTAAAGGAAATGAATCGATCTTCTTTGTATTTAATTATATCTCTGAAATCTTAAGAACACATTATCCATGGTTGTTTAAGAAAATATACATATAAATACGAGTTATCTGCTTTTGAACTGAACATGAAAAACGTAAAAAGACGTTTCCGCCGCTCGGAGGGTTGACCCCATAAACAAAGATATAATTAGAAATAATTTCGTGTGACTATCTTAATCGAGTTTCTTTGGTGTTGTGTCTATGTCAATATGTAACCTCTACTTTAGATTCAGTATGCATTACTAATAGCATACGATTCATGGTAGGTTTCTATAAAAGAGCAATTTCAGTAAATTGAATCATCACTAGGTACAGTAAAATTTAAAATTCGGAAAAAAGCCGTGATACTTATAGATTAAAAATAAGAGAATATCACACTGTGTTATATATTTCCAATTAACAATATTGAATCAGAAATATAACCGGAAACATTTAATATTTATTTAACATCCTTTAAAAACCCTTTTTATAAAGTATTGCACCGAAGTATGTCATACGCATGTTTTTTCGTTGCAAATTATGGATTTCGAATAATTTAGCGAACATATTCTTTATATCGAAGCAAGAATTTGAAACTGAATATTTAATAAAAAAGACAAAATTATTTTTCTTTCTAAATATTGGCATTAAAAATAATAGAATAATTATTTGAAGTTGGCACTTAAATGACAACAAATAATTCAGTCTAATCGTCATTCTTAAAATACTCTAAGCACTGACGTGAACTCTGTTTACGGAAGATTTGAATTTTTTCCATCATAAACTATGTCATTATCAGAAATTCATTCACCTATCCTAAGAACGTTCTTTTAAGAGGAAATGATATCCATATATCAATGTTACTTATGGTATGTTTCAGTATCTTTAACCCTCTGATTCCTAAGACCATTAGAATAGAGGACCTCAAAATACGGGGACGTCTTTCAAAGATAAAAAAATTCACTGCCCTCTCAAAAATAACAATGCCAGCTGACACTGTCCGAATTCTAAGAAACCCCATTTTCCCCTAACCCATCTGGGGAGCTAAGAAAGCGCACGAGCCAGGTGTGAAATAAATTACACTTAACGAAAGGGGGTGGAAAATTTACAGTGGCATTCCAACGTTTCGGACGCCCGCCGTCTTTTGCTTGAAGGGACGCTTCGGACCGTTCCGTATCGATAGAGTTAAAATATTCATGATAAGTTGTATTTTGAGTAAATTGATTAATTACTGGATAAATTAGCAATGCAGTTCAAAGAAAAATTAATCTGTAAGAAGCCAAACAACATTTTAATTTCTGTGTACATTTATATATTATTATTATGGTTAAGCGATATTGCTTGTTGAAAATGCTTCTACGCATCAAGCATTTATATTCTTTTCTCACGATTTCATAACAAAAATTCTAGAAATACAAAAGAAGCTTCAAGCTTAAACTTGTCAAGAATTTTACCTAGTTTCCTAGATAAACTAACTTTATCTATTATTAAATATGGTTTAAAATACAGAATTCATCATTTTAAAGTTTATTACAATCATGGTAAGTTTAAGAGAATCGCAATGCGAATAAACTGAATCATCACAAATTAAAAATAGTAGAAAATTGAAGACGACATATGATTTATATTCTATAAAATAAGAATAATGTTCCTTATCTCTGCAATATACGATGTTTCTATCTTTGTTATTTTTCATAAAAAGTATTTAATGCAAAAAATTATACTCTTCATTTTGCAGTTAATAAACAATTTCTTAGTAATCTTTTATTAATTAATTAATGCACGAGGAATACAAACAGAAAGCACATTTATTTAAGTCACAAATTGCCAAAAATACAGCAAGAGTAATTAAAGGGATTTTTCTAATGTTAAAATGATAATAAAAGAATTAAAGTTTCATATACTAATATTTAAAATATAAATATATTCTTTCCTCTATGCTCTGGTATTCAAAAATTTATAGACTAATGAATATGGTGATGTGTAAAATTTGACAGTAAGTAATATACCTTTTATCAAACATCTAAAATTTATGCAAGTACTGAATAGGAATCACTCCATTAAGTAATGAACTAATTCTTTCTTCATAAACTAGGATACAACAATAAATATTGGATTAGAGGCTTTCACTGAAATTTCTTCGAAGAGATCTCCATATCCTAATATTTCCGAGATACGAGTTCCTGCATTTATTTGTGATATTCTGAAAGCAATAGAATTGCGTATACATGGAGTTTATTCGTTGTTTAAAAGGAAAAATAGAATTAAAAAATGGTTACTGAAAGGCTAAAAGAATGAGAAATGAGGTGCATTAACTATTAGTTCATATAGTTTTCATTTAGTGGCATGTTTTTATTCTGTTTATTTTATTATTTAAAAAATATTGAATTAAAATCTCTGTTTAGTATTTATTTAGATTTACTTAATAGTGTGTTCTTTGTTAAAATAATATACGGAATAATGTTAACGGTATTTAGTTTAAGCGTATGCTGATAAGTTTTAAGAATATAAGAGTTCGGTCACTAAGAGAAGAATTATTCCCACAGAGCAAATTTACAAATCACCGAAGGAACATTTCAGATTAAAAAAATGTCATGAATAAATTGCACACTTTTCTTTATTGTAGAGGTGCTCGAACTTAATAGTGAAAAAAAATGACATTATATTCAACTTATTTTGAATCTTTCAGCTTTTTCTTAATATTTTTAAATGAACAGCAATTGTTCTCCTGATATCTGCACGCCAGTTGAAAACAAATACATGGTTTACTAAACAAATTAAAATTGAAGAAGTATTTTTAAATTCTAACAATATTTGCAAAATACTTCTTATTTAGTTGTCATTTTTTTAGAATATAATATTTTAAGAATTGCACTATTGTGCTAAAGTTCTAAGTAATTTTAGAATTATTCCTTTTTTAGAACTTAAATTAATTCTCTTTCTGTAACTCGAACATCATTTGAAAGAAAATTTGCATTATTTTTCTGTGCAGAAATTAGTACGGAATTAAGACAACTGCCACCCAGAAAATTAAGTACATTAAACATAAAATATTTAATATTTTTTATAGTTCAGTTGTTTATTAGTTAGAAATCTAATGGATTTTTTTTTATTTATTAAATGATACTTCATATGACTCATTCTTATTTATTTAAATAATATGCGTGGATACATGATGTAGTTTTTTCTGATTGATTTAGGGTTTACTGCATATACTTTGTACGGGAGTTATATATTTAAATGTGCTTACTTGCGATTCAATACTTAAAATGTGTAATCTATATGAAAAAAGTATTTTTCGTGGTTTTAAAAAGTTATTCAGAAATATCTGTTTTTAGAATGCTGAAGTTCTTACGGAAGTATTGATTTTAATTTTTTATTCTGAACTAAATCTTCTTCAATTTATTTATTGTTTATCGATGAGTATTATACTTTTCATATTATAATCATTTTTATTTAAACTATATGCTAGAGCAATCATCTTTTATGCCGTTTTATACATTCATTGATTATATTTGCCCCGCATTATTTAGACTGCAATTTCTGTCTGCGTTTCTTTATATATATTATTTATCCTTTTTTACTCAATTTAATATTATCTTTTATTTGTTTATTTTATATTTTTGTATCTGCATTTTTACTTAGTTTCTTGTATAAATTTGACATGTCTATACATATATCCGATTTATGAAATTTTTATTTTGGTTATATTTTTTCACCTTGTTCATTATATTACTACATTTACTTAATGTATCCTTATGTACGCAACGAAATATTTTAATATTTTTCGTATATTTATAAGTGATTTGCATATATGCCTGCATGTGTTTCTCATAAAAACTTTCTTTCATCGTTTATTGAATATTTACTTGCTTCTGCTTCTTGTACTATAATCGTTAGCCCACAAAGAAACTTTCCTCAAGAATCTCAATAAATAAATTATGTAATGATAGAAAGCATTTTTGAGGGAGCTAAGTTATATTTTAGTCTTTTATGAGTTATTTTAAATGTAGGACTTCTCCTTCTTACGCGTATTTCTCTGTTCATTCCCCACATAAATTTTAATCAACAAATAAAATACTTTTTTGACTTGATTGATCCATCTAGAACATTAAATACATTTTATATGGCTTGCAGATTTTTATTTCATTTTTGTAACCGCAACATTAAAAATATTATAAAAGTTCTTTAAATTCAGATAAAATAATCGTGATGAAATTTTTAACTCTTCAAAGAAGAAAATATATTCCTGAGCATCGTATCTTTAGAAATTATTAATTTTAAATAGAAGTAATTTCAAAAAGTCTAACCCAATTTTTAATATGTTATCTTTGTATTTTACCACCCTTATGAATAATAATAGATAAAATCTTTATTTAATTCTATCTTCATTCAATTTAATTGAATTAATCTTTAATTAGAAGATAAAATGAGTGAGTGTGAATTTTAAAAATTCAAACAACTTCTGTTTTTATCTGAACAAATTAATGAAGCGAAAACTCTTCAGTCTGAGAAATTTAATCATATGAACCACACTGTCACTTTATATATAAATAAAACACAAATTCTTATCCCCATTCACTGGGGAATTCATTCATGAAATGCTTGCGATAAAAGAAAGCAACTAACATTTTCCCCAACATATTTTTTTCCCTAAAATCGATAACATTTACGCTAACATCCGTATGCATTGTAAGTATTTATTTTATTTGTCAGTTCAGGCGGGTTTATTGACAAGGAAACTGTTGGCAGAACTCCAGTAGTGTAATAGAATTTATGGAAACAAAATAATTGAATACCTATCTGAATAGAACTTTTCTGAAACATTCCCATTGAACATAATGTCCGCTACAAAAGACATTTCTGTAGAACATTGTTGTTATTATTTCTTTCTGTTCTTTTAGTCTAGAGTGTGTTTCATTCAATAATAAAGCGGTTAACCTAATATTTAGATTCGGTATAAAAGGGCACTAACATTTTTTTTCCCATTCACTTCCACAGTTGCGGCGGTCTTAACAGATTTTGGCGCCCTGGGATAGAGAAATTTGGCGCCCTGAGATAGAGAAATTTGGCGCCCTGAGATAGAGAAATTTGGCGCCCTGAGATAGAGAAATTTGGCGCCCTGAGATAGAGAAATTTGCCGCATTGGGATAGATAAATTTAGCGACATAGGATGGAGAAATTTGGCGTAATGGGATAGAGAAATTTGTCGCCCCATTAGAACCGTGACTAAGAATTTGAAAGCCTTTGGCCTAATGAAGATAGGGACCTAATGTAATAATTGAGGATGAAAAAAGAAAGAAAGCAACCTTTTCTAACGGTTTACAATTTTGCAAATCAGCGTCTTTTAGGAACAGGATTTTATAAGTAAGCTTCCGTATTCTAGGTAACTTCTATTATGCGCATAATTTTGAATTTTTCTGTCTGAGTATTTCTGTATGAATATGTTTTGAAATTATATATAGGTTCTCTTTAGCATTACATAATCGATAATTGTCTAGTTTCAACCCCTAATAATATCTATACTTCTAACATATTAAAAATTGTATTTAACCCTCTTACACCAAGCGAGGCGGTCTAAAAAATTCCCCTTAACAGCGACGAAGGACGGTCTGAAACGGTTGGCTTCTTTTAAGGGTACGTGAGGTTCTGAGATGGATTTGGAGATAATCGCGGTAGGGGGTCCAATTACCCTTGCCAACCACAGCCCATTTCCGTGCTCCTTAAGGGAAGGTTATAGCAGGGGTGGGTAGTGGGGTAAATGACCACCCAGGTTGGGAGAGCCCAATTCATGTCGTATCCTCCCAGAAAGACCGGGCTCTGAAGGGGCTCGAAGAAAAAAGTCGCCTCGAGATTTTTTGGTTCAAAAATAAAATAAAATGGTGTCGTAAATTTTTAGGATCGTTTGGATCAATGGCGCCCCTGGGCTACAGCCTCATTGTACTATTGGATCAGATGTCCCTGCCTACAGTTGTCTTTAGATTCTACGTCCTTAAATGTATATAATTATATTTTCTTGAGCTATTGTATCACTACATGCGCAGTGGTTATATTTCTAACTAATGACATAGATATGAATGAACAACCCTTCAAGCAGAACAAAACGGGTGGCATAACTTGAAAAAAAGAAAAGCAGATATCTATTTATGGGGATATACGACTCCTAAACCTCGAAAAAATGGGGGGACTGTCAACTACGATGCATTATATCTCTGAAACAATGCAATTCACAAACTCACTTATTTTTCTAAAAAAACATATGTTCTTTCTCTTATAGTGCACATATTTCCAAACTTTGATATTGGTATGTATTTATTTGAGACAGTAATGAATATGGGTATAATTTTTAGAGAAAAAAGAGACAGTCACCTTGCGCGCATGATTACGGATAAAATATTGGTCTAAACACAATACTTTGGGTATCTAAGTAATCAAAACAGTCTGTTTAAGAAACTAAACAGCAATTTATTAACATTTAAATTTAATTTCTATTCTTATACCATTTTATAATAAAATTTAAAAAATAGTTGACATTTCAACTTTTCAAACCCCCCCAAAAAATTTCTTCGGAGGAAATATGTACAAAAATTGCGGTTCAATTAGTAGAACATAGCACAATACATATTCGGTAAAAATTTTATTTTAAAATATTCAATAGTTCTCAAGAAGCGAGCTAGATCTTAAAGAGAAAACAAAATTCTTGACAGGAGCCCACAGAAATATATATATATATATATATATATTTCGCGCAATATCTCAAAAATATATAATGATATATAGCGCTTTAAAATATGGCCATTTTCATTGTTTACTTTGAACAGCTGATAAAATGTTGCTTCATAACTTCCATAATTATGGGAATTTTTTAACGCGGATTGTTTTATATTGTTCAGAAAAGACGGAGAAATGATATATATATTTTCATAAAAATCGAAAATTTTCGTGGTTTGACAGTCGTATGAGTCCCTATGTCCTAAAATTTCAATATTTTGGATGATACAGTAATACTTCGGTTTACTTTGACTTCGGGCATCTTTCGTTTTGGTTTTCTTCGATTTTTCCGCGACAGATTCGTCTCTGTTTTCGCCGGTTTGCTTAACGCTTAAATGCTCAGTGTTGCCTTCAAGCAACATACCCAGTTTTTGACTTCTAAAATCTTGGGAATAAGGCTGAAGCTCTATTGCCTGTTGTGTCCAATAGGTTACATGTTGAAAATTTTATTGCAGCCTGAGTGCTTGTAAAAAATAGAAATAAATTGATGGTTTTTAACTCGAGTCTGCATTTTTTTTTTGCTTTGTTTGTACGCTTAGGAATACCATATTTATTCTACAATGCTGAAGGAAATTCCTTATCCGTATTTTTAATTATTAAAATTCATCTGTGTTTGATATTATAGAATTTCATAAAGGAAATATTTTTCTGAAATAAAGCCCTGTGTTTTCAGTTGGTAACGAACTGTTTTTCATCCATAAACAATACTTAAAACAAAATAAGATTTTTTAAAGTATTTTTCCCATGTTTCTTTCAAGGAAGGAAAGTAGTAAAAA
This sequence comes from Araneus ventricosus, assembly GCA_013235015.1. NCBI lineage: Eukaryota > Metazoa > Arthropoda > Arachnida > Araneae > Araneidae > Araneus > Araneus ventricosus. Next base: position 39,499 of record BGPR01005288.1, read on the forward strand.
ACATTTTAAAATCAGTATTAAAAAATAGGGATACTAAGGGTTAATATTATTAAAGCTTATGGATAAAAATGCTAACTTTTTTTTCAGGTGTTGATAAACCTTCTAATTCTCTAACGCTAAAATTCTTGACAAGAGCAGGCGCTTGTCGTACTTTTTATGACAGAATAAGTTTCTTAATTTTAATCCTTGCAGTTGTAAGTTACTTCATTATAGTAATAAGCGACACATCAGAAAAGCAAATTCTTTCATCAAGAATAAAAATAAATTTTTAAATTATTTGCAAAGTCTAAAATTATACTGAACTCAGAGAAAGCAATTAGATTTAATACTATTATTTTATGGAAAAAGGTATTAAGCAAAATATAATAAAAATATTATAATACTAACAAAGATTGTACAACAAAGGCTTTCTTCTTAGTTTCTACTCATTGTCCTTGCATTCGAAACATTGAACTTTTGCCAGAGAGTGACGCTTGCAAGTATACTATAAGATATTGCATTTACTGTATTTCATGGATTTTGATGATCGTTTTATTTATTTTAAACACAAACCACAAGATCTTTTTCTCAATGCTGATTACAATTCACCTGATTTTTCAAGTTGTGATGTATAATGTAGATTTATAGACATGGTAATGTCAAATGGCGATGATCATATTTTTTCGGCTCGAGTAGTGAGGTGTTTTCATAAGACTTTTCAAGAAAATTCTTCGGCTTGGTGGATTATTGGCAAGCTTATTACATATTAAATAATTTTGACGATGGAAAATGAAATATTAAATCGCTGTAATGCGCACTGGATATATAGTTATCAAACTAAAACTTTAAGACGTGAAAATAATTTCAAATTACACGAATGGGCGCGCGTCGTAATTTTTACGACAGAAGCATGAAACAGTATGAAATCGCCTTGAAACTCGGACAAACCCATTTTATCCTGAAGAAACGGGTCACATGAAGGAATAGCAATGACCTTCATACAGTTTTGAATCCAAATGTGAGAACAGGTATGAAAAATCCCGTTTGTCGTAAAATTTGCGCAGGGGCGCCCGCTGGAAGGTTAATCTATGCTTGTCTAACAGATTCATAAGTCCTAATTTTTTCAAGCTAACTGAAAATACATCTCAAGGTGAAATTTTATATCCTTCCTAAAGCTTTCTCCCAATTTCTTTCTCTCTGAATTTTATACTTCTAATAGAAAATTAAGAGATTCTTTATTTATTTAATTAAAATATATGATTGCACAATAATCAATATATCAGTTAATTTGTTATTATAATCACTTATACCGTAAGATATTTTTCAATCCAGCTATTAAAATTCTTATTCGAATTATTTTCATGAAGACTGAAGCACTGAAATTAAGCAACTTAAATTAGGCGCATGTTGTAGCAAATAATGACAAAAAAGTTTTAAGAAGTTTAAATATCATTTTTAATTCTGTAAATTATTCAAATTTATTGTTTTAACTTAAATAACTGAAAATATTCGGCATTTGGTTAAATAATATGCAAGGAGGCATGCATCTTTCGAGATATCTAAAAGGATCTCAGCGGCAGTCTAGATATCATAGTTGAAAGTCCAAAGGTTCAATATCCACTATTTCTCATGTTGCTTCGTATGTATGGACAGGGTATATTATTGGTGCAAAAGTCTTTCCGTGGGTGTATGGTGTAAACAGTCCAACACGCAGGATAATGGACAATGATGGTTAATTTAAAATTATGCAGGAAAAGACGTAGCTCAGGTACAGGAAACAATAGTTCTTGCACAGATTACCAATGTAAATAGACAGCAATTCACAGGTAATAACAGTTCAGCACTTTGATATTTAGCAACACAAACAGTCAGCAAATAACTAGTAACGACAATAATTGCACTTTCAATAACGCTCAGCTCAACAGCTCCCTAGCTCGCACTGCGGACGAAGCTCTAAAGTCGTTCCCAATGGATCAACACTCTACCGCTCGGCGTCTAACAGCTTACTAGCTCGCACAGAGGATAGAACTCCAAAGACGTTCGCGCTCCAAGGCGATCCCAGTCGATCAAAACACACACCCTCCGTCATCCAAGCGCTCTCCTTATATAGTTTCCCCCGGCAGGCCGTGACGTCACATGGAATTATCTAGTACATTCAAGTGTATCTTCTCTCCTAATAGAAATATCGGGAAGATTCCAGAACCTTTTAGATTCCATATTTCGTCGCCAAGGTCGGGGAACCAGACGTGGCTGCTACTAGTAATCCCATACTTATCCCCGTAAAACTCTCTTCCCAACTTGTTATGGTGTGACTAAAAATATTAAGTTGAGCCTAACCATACAGTTGAAAAGAAATACATAAAAAATGGCGCTGTGATCGTATAAATGATTAGTACACCAAAGGTGTAGCACACGATTGAGTTAGACAAGAAAAAACACTATTTATTAAGAATTAACCACGACATTACTGTAGGACAAACATTCGACACATCAAAATCCATAAAAATCATTAAAACACGTGCATGCAAAATGTGTATAGTTACTATAAAAATGTGATACTTGTGGAAAAAAATATTATTTTATCTGTAATAGATACTATAAGAATGTTGCAACATATTGAGAAAAAGGAAGCTTCAACTGCAGTTGAGAAAAAGTCTTACCAAAGCATGCTTAGCATCAGGATGAGGAAACGAAGCTTGAAAAACTATTCACTCAAACCGAGATCTCCATAACGCTACACTTTAGTATAAACACCTGTGATGAAGAATTCTTTGGGACAATATGTCCTTAAAAGCACATGGCAAATCGCTTCAATCGATCTTTCGAACACATGGATCGTACACTAAGTAGCAACTCGTAAAAGCAGGAATAAAAAAAAGGAAGGCGACATCACTCCAAACCAATTCTTCACCTCTCCATCACATCTAGCCGAACGAACCCGGAGAAGCACGTGTGTTCCACCTGTTGCCATCCATGCTCTTCTTAACAGAAACCTGTTCTAACGCAAGTCCAACTAGAACATTAGTCTGTGCACTTTCGGTCCAACTATAACATTCCTGTGAACCTTCAGTCCAACTATAATGCAGTCGTGTTCACACAACCATAAGACTCACATTGCTGGGAAGCGACTTTCCATGTTTGTAACATTATAATCCGGCAGAGCGTATCGGTTTGACCTAAGAATCTGCATACCTAAATTTATTCAAGATCAGTATACGTTGAAACGCTTAGCCCGAATATTAGGCATATGTCCAGCCTAGTCTTCTGAAAACATTTTACATTAATTTTGATGCCCAATGCACTTGCGCTATAATTTCATTTCTTCCGAATCAAATTCTGTGCATCAAATAAAGATAATTCTTCAGAGGAAAAATAGGTTTAATATTTGTAACTCTAATATAGAATCCAATAACATTAATGCTGTTTTATTATAAAAATAATGACCACAACAAGATTTTTACCAATTGCGCAATCCGGAGAGAAAAAATAATCGAATTCTTCTATAGCGTTACTCATTTATGGTACCGCATAATGGAAGAAAGCTCTACCATTAGAACCAAAAGATTGGATATATGATTTTGTAAAGTGCTGACAGTTAATTCAAACTAAGCAATGTTGAGCTGCAAATTATTCCAAAGAATTCTCAAATAAGCATATCTGGGATTGAGTACTAGATCATGCAAGCACTCGAGAATATATTAATTTACATTTTGTTATATGGATCGCAGTTGATGCTGTTATTTAAATTCAACAAGCAGGCACGGAAATTTATTGTATATTCTCTCATAACTGTAGATTAAAGGCGAGGAAATACGATTATGCAAATGCATGTTTCTTTTACGTTTCTTAAATTAAGTGAATGCGATTACCTTTCACTATTTTATCAAATTTAAATGTATTACTTGTCATCTATTCTCATTTGCATTTATTTAATTTTATTGATGAAGAGCATGAACTAGTATTTCAGGTACACGTTAATTTCAGCAAACTAATAGTTCACTTTAAAATACCGAGAATAGGATGTTTTCTAATCCCCAAAACTAAAAGCATTTAATGGGGTTCATATATATGCAATCTGAATTCATAACTAGTGGTGTTTTGGTAATTTTGAATTTTGAAAATAAATGAAGCTGTGATAAAACAATTATATTTTCAACACTTGTTTGATCATATATAATAAAATATAAACTAAATTATTAAGCGTATGGAACATTTCTTAACGTCAATAAATAAAGGTTTTTTCAATTTTGTCCTCTTAAAATAGGGGGCATTTCATCGATTCTGAAGATACATAATATAGGAAAAATGAGTGGAAAGAAATGCCTTAAGATCATAAATAATTAAAACTCAAAAATAAAAATATAGATTTTTGCAGTTCAGTATAGAATTAGTTATGCGCAATTTTCTCAAAACATGCCCGAGGTAGAATCATAGCAGAATCTCGGGTTCGGCGCATAATGAATGCTGATTCTATTCTCGATTTTACGAAAAATCCGTCCTGTATAGGGGCTGGTGTGCGTTAAATTCGTCGAGGTTCAAACTTCCTCCAACTAGTGTTGCGCGGGAGTTTGGAAATGACATGCTATCTCAGGTATCGTCCTCGTAAGCTTATGATGGTTCAAAATAGCGAGGACGTTCAAAGAGTCAACGTTTTGCTTTGAAAAGGAGTTTAAATATAAATATAAATAAAGTTGCAGAAATGCTTTCTACAACTTTAGGCACGCTTATATAAAATTCTTTCCTCTGCACAGATTAAAAATCTTATAATATTTATAAGTATTATGCATCTTTTAAACACATCATTTCTGGATTGTAAGATTTCTGAAGAAAAGAGATTTTTTTATTATAAGAAGCTAATTATAATAAAAAAATATCACGTATTTTTCAGATTTTCTAATCTGTATGATATTCACTATTCTTATTTTTTAGTTTTATTTCTTGCGTATTAATATTAAAATAAATATAATGTAATTTTTTAATATTTACTCACATATTTTGCTGATTTTCGGAACATTTTATGCAGAATTTTTTTCTGAGAGTTCAGGTTTGTGGTTATGTGTTTGTAGATAATGGTACCAAAGCACATTTTCGATTTGCTAATAAAAGACAAATACTTTAAGATACAGATATTGTAATTCTGATTTATCAATTAAACAATTATTTTTATATATATGTAATATTTCAAATCAGATATGGCTTTTAATTAGAAAGAAAAAAAAACTCCCCTTCATTTACAGCTCACTTTCGGCGATTTCCGCAGCAGAACGTCGCAGTTCCTTTAACAAAATTTATCTTTTATGTAGAGAAACCTTCAGTCACTAGTTATGCATTAAAAATTAAAGAGATATACCATTAATTATTCTTCCATTCTCTAGATATTCTAGAATTCCTTACTGTTAGATTTCTCATTTTCACAAATCTCCTTCATGTGTCACGGTTACCTACTACTTTTAAGATGACATAGTTTCCCCTACCATTTTTATGTGTCATATTCTCTTTAGATGTCACATGTCTTTCAGAAATGAGGTTAAATTCAGCCAATGGCAGCTACAATTGGAAAATTTATTGAGTTACGTAGCGTATCATCTTGCCCATGTTAAAACATTAACCTGCGATACTAACGCATTAAAATCTAATTGATTTATTTCAACTCAACTTCGTTTAAAATACCAGTTATCTATGTTCTGCGTATTATAACTATATATTTAAGATATTTGAATTTCATGAAACTCGTTCATATACTTGAGATACCTCGAAACTCAATACATTTTCACTCAGTGGCGGATCATCCATTAGAGCTGCAGAGCTGCAGTACCCTCTAAAATTATTTTTTAAATTTGTATTCTTTGTTTTGAATCTTATTTGCTAACTTTTCCCTCTCAGAGTTCAATGACTTACGAAAATGCAAAAAAGTAATAAAAAATAATAATAAGGCATAAAATGAATCCAAGCGAAGAGAGACGCAGGTCTGAGCTTGTCAAATAATCTGCCCAAACCCCGAAATCCGTTCACTGAGCAGAAAATCTGGAGTGCAAAAGCAACTCTTTCTAACTTTAGATTATATGGGCTGAAAGTCATCGCAGCTCTGGCTGGAACGGAGCCAACTGAACAAAAGAAAGATGTTCTTTTTTTATTATATTTTTCTTTTTAACTCACTTTCACACAAGTTGCAATCTCACTGGCTGTTTATGAGTTTCGATTCGTGTTGAGACAATAGATTCAAGCAAATAATACTAATCTAAAACTTTCAATTTTTTAGAGCATTTCAGTAAAAAGTATATTTAGTATGTTTTAGCTTAAAAATAAATTTTCTGTATTTGAGTTATTTGATATACATTTTTGAAAGAGTGTTATCGAGTGAACTGGGCAAGGAGGGAAGTGCGTATGTGAAGCTCCGATTATTATTTTTTTTTTTGTCAGTGAGTGATTTTCGGTTTTATGGCGCAAGGGCCAGACTTGGCCATGCTGCGCCAGACATATGGTGAGACGTACAATGAAGTGGTAATATATAAAAGGTTCTTAAAATTGAATTTTTTTTTTGTCAGAGGAATCGTCACATCAATAGGCACTTTAATTTTTGGTAGTAAAAGTAATAGAAATTGTCATATGTTGGTTATTTAGTTTATTTGAAAAGCAGGAATTTTCACATTTAGATTTGGAATAAAAAATTCCCCTACTTGAAGATAAAGTAGCTTTTAAAATTGTATTCTCTTGATAAACATTTCTTGCAGCCCTCCTCTTTTCTGAGCTCACGAGCGGCCACAGCAAAGTTGATGTGACTACTTATATTTCTACATTCTGTTAGCTTCAGATGTCACTAATTACAATGATAAGAATATGACATTTCACACTCCATGTTAATATTGATAGCAGTTTACCCTAATTTAATTCTTTTTCATAACGAAATATCTAAGCAACTAACCTCTAATAGCTATGTGATCTTAGTAATACTATAATAGTGTCCAATGTTCCAGGAAAATATCTAAAAATTATAAATGATGAAGACACATTATAAGAACATTGACTTAACATTTCATGAAATTATCATAATTTGTCTTAAAAATCAAAAATATGCGAAATGATCTAATTTTAAAAATTTCAAGTAAAAAATTAGCTATTTTGGATTATTTTTTAGATATCTGATATAATGTGATTTGTTTTATTTTTTCAGGTAGCATGGATCCATACGGATCGATATACATTACTCACGCTACAGAACCGTGTTATAACCCGGAATTCCAGGTACAAAGTAACCCACAATAGCCACAGGACGTGGTGGCTGCACATCGCAGATGTCCAGGAAAGAGACAGAGGTGAATACATGTGCCAGATCAACACATCTCCGATGAAAAGTCAGACTGGATATATCGAAGTAGTAGGTGAGAACATTCCGAGTGCTCGTAAAATATAAATTCCGTCCATTTTTTGTTAGACATATGTTTAGATTGCATTTGTTGAAGGATTCCTGATCTTCCCATAATGATAATGCCTTCAGACTCGCAATATTTCTTTACCCTTTCATACAGAGCGAGGCGGTCTAAAATTTCCCCTTAACAGCGACAAAGGCCGGTCTCAGGCGGTTGGCTACTTTTCAGGAGAGTTGAGGTTTTGAGAACGTTTAGGAGATCCAATTACCCTTGCGAAAAACAGCCCGTTTTCGTGAGCCTCAAGGGAAAGCTATAGCAGGGGTGGGGGAAATGACCACCCAAGTTGGGAAAGTCCAATTCGCGTCGTATCCTCCCGAAATGTTCCGGTTTTAAAGGAGCTAGAAGCTAAAAAGTCGCCTCGGGATTAAAGAGTTAAATTGCATGATATAAAAATCATTGAGTGCAGAATGCAACGGCTAATGCAATTAAGCCAGACGAAGATATGACAGCAAATCAAGTCTAAAACTTATCGTGCTACGATATTATCGGAGTAGAGGCTCGAATTACCGTTTTATTTAGTTAGAATTCGAGACTAAAATCAAATACTAGTGTTTCTTGTTATTTTAAAATTTTGCATTTTAAAAAATGCAAAATTTGAATAATTAAATTCATTAATCATGTAATCATTAAATCATTTAATCATTAAAATCATTAAATTCTGCACAAAAGCATTTTACTGTATTTTTTTATGGCCAGAATAATAGGTAATTTGTCGATATTTCTCAATAATAAATTTGAAATCTCCTTTGTATTTTTACTTACATGCCTTAATTTTCAAACTTTGGTAATAAGAAGTAATTTTATTATTAACATGTCATTTTCTAAATATATTGAAAAGTTAAAAGTGTAAAATATAAAAAAAATTTAATGCTCATAAACAATCTTTAAATGCAACTTTAGTTTCCAATTAGTTTGTGTTACAAACTGACAAATTATTGAATTTTTGTAATTGTGTCTGTTAATTTACGACATGAAAAAATTCCTTTTATACCTAAAAAATGAAGTATCTTTTCTCGCAAAAATCATTCTCTGAATTGTAATGTATCAAAAGTCAAAAACATCATATTGAAAAATCGCTCTGGTAAACCATAGTTCTGGAAACCTTCAGGAAGCTTAATTTATGTGTTTTGTGGTGGTGGGAGGAGGGGTAAAAAATAACAATTTATCCAATTTACATATAAATGTCAAAATATTCTTGAAATTTTAGCTATTAAATGGAAGGTTTAAAGATACTCATAATATAGTCCTTATTAGTATTTTGATCTAATAATTTTTTCTGATATTAATAAATATAATTTCACTCATTTGATTATTAATAATTCAATATTGTTCATTTCTTTATTTTGAGCTCGCTTTAAAAAAATAGCACGCTTTGATGAGCTTTTAATTTAAGCAAAAGTTGATCTTCGTCTTTCGAAAAGTTTCAGCTGAACTTCGTTTCTCTAGCTAACACGTCTTTACCCTAACACTTGCAGACGATATTAAACCATAATTTCTGATGTAGCATACAGACGAAAATAATCTTTTGGTTTACCTTTAAACATTTATATAGACTAAATGTATTTTATATCATAATTACTTAATCATTCACTTAGTAGTCTATTACATGCAAAAATTGCAATCTGTTCTTTGAAACATGTTTATTTTTCTTTATTTATAATGATGTCAAAAAACCCCAAACGTAAAGGAAATTAATCATTTTTTAAAGTGTATAATGAAAGATAATCCCTGCTTGGCCAACCATGATTAAAAAGGGAAATAAATTCTACCTGACATATTTTTTAAAGTTCTTAAATAGTATCTATTTTTTTATAAAAATGGAAAAACCGGCTGCTGCCTAAAATTATAAATAGTTTTAAAACTTGAAAAAACAAAAAAGAAATATGCTTAAAATTAACGGTTCCATTTTCGATGAACAATGTTTACGTCGAAATTATAAATATATAACTAAATTGAATTATTATTATTATTTATTTTATAAGAGATGCAATTTACAGTGTCTGTAGCAAGTGCTATTAAATGTGACTTTCACTGACTTTTAGCGCATCCTAGATCGGGCTGAGAATTCAACTACAATTTGTCGTCGTGCGAAATTGTTTATTCTGTGATCTAATTGTTCTATGTGTGTTCACGTAAATGTGGCTTTCGTATTATGCTCGCATCCATTTTAAACAAATTTAAAAAATAGAAGTGGTTGTCATTGACTTCTAATACCATTAAAAATCATTTCACCTTCGTAAAATGTATTTTGAAAGAATCTATTATCGAAATCAAAGAACTTCGTTTTAATTTCAAAGCTCTTTTTTATAAAATAATTTTAAATTGATTACATTTATCAAACTTGAGGTTGGATATAGATAATAATTAATTTTCAGACAATATTTTACTATTATTATTATTATTGAATTCAATTGGAATATTTAAGAAATATATTAATTAAAAAATATAATTGACGCTGCTTGGATTGTTCAAACTAATCTAGTCAGTTTCTTTTCAATTACCACAAGGAAGTTTTCTTTAATTATTTTATCTATCATTATTAACATTTTACTATGATATAATTATATTTACTTTTAAAATAATGTATGCTTTGTCTCTGAATAACAATGTTAGCATTAGCTACAATATATAACATTAAATAAGCATTATAATGACTTTCATATACATTATGTAATATAATTATGTTAGAATCACTATAGAATACCAGATTTAATTATTTCTTTCGAGCAATAATGAAAAATTATCGATATTTTAAATAAATTTGATGAGAAATAATATCCAAAAATAATAACTTTTAAGACCAACAATTGCTTTTATCCATTTTAAAATTTCTTAATGTTCAAAAATACAATGTATTAATTATCAGAGCGAAAAAAATAAGGCACATACCTGAAAAAAGAAAAATAAACACCTAAATTAATAAGAAAGTTTAGTCGAAAATGTGAAAATTAAAAGCTAATGTTTTAAGACTGAGAAGTAATGTTCCGACCTCACCTGTAAAAAAATAATCTAACACTGAACTTTCATATTTCTATATTTTGCTTTTCAAGCTATTTTCATAGCCTCACGACTTTACTTATATTTAAATTATGTATTCTAATTAGATATATAAATATGCACGGACTTTATTTATGTTCCATTAATTATTCAATACAGAATTACCAATTCGTCTTACTACATGCTTTATTCAACATTTTTTTATGTATCAAATATTTTAATTACAAAATATGCCATGTGCACTGTCTGCTGAAAGCTTATTTGCATTTAATTGTGGCTAAAGTTTCTACAGAAATATGCCCTTTATTCTTTTAACTTAATATGATTAACAGTAGAATGTATACTTTGCTTTTAAACGCTAATAACACCTCTAGCTACAAAATATTATACTAGGGAAACATAATAATGACTTTCATACCTAGTTAGGTCTCTTTATGTATAATCATGTCACAAACACCAAGGCGAGTAGGATTTAATAATTATTTTTTCACATCAACTAATGAAGGATTATCGCTGTTCAACCAAACATGATTAATAAGAAAAGAATGCCGTTAAAGACCTGCCACCATTTTTTCCTACCTTAAATACAATGTATTCTCTTGCAGGAAGGAAAAAATAGCGCGCCTGCCTAAAAAAGGAAGAATAAATAACTAAATAAAGAAGAAGAAGCCGAATAAGTGAAATTTAAAACTAATGGTTCCAGCGTGATAAATAATGCTTAAGTCTCACCTGCAAAGGAAGACTGGGAAGCTTTATCCGAAAACCCTTTAGAATGGGAAGCTTTGTGTGATAAATCGTTACGGTTAGAAGCCCTTCGTCATTTTAAAAGCCATCTGTTCGGGAGCGGTTTATTAGTGCAGCATTAAGGCTTTAAGTTTAATTTGTCTGAATGTGTCATGCACCTTTAGTGGTCTCGTACTT
>BGPR01005288.1:63258-94486 GCA_013235015.1 Araneus ventricosus
CAGGATATCACGACTGTGAGAATGTTGACCCTGGTCGAATAATGTGGGTGACATCTGATCCGTCTTCCTCCATCCTTACTTCCGGGGCACATCAGTGAGTGGATGTCTGAGTCAGGACACCCACACAAGATTTAACGGCCACCAAGTTATTTAAGGGGACATATAACTCCTTAACCTCGAGAAAATTGGATGAAAACTGTCAAATTCGATTCATTATATACCTGAAACAATGCAATTCACAAACTTTTTTTCTTGAGAAATATCTGTTCTTTCGCTTATAGTACACACATTTGCAAACCTTTATATTGGTATGTATATATTTGCGAGAGTAATAAATATGGGTATAATTTTTGGAGACAAAATAAGATAGTCACCTTTAGCGCATGATTACGGATAAAATATTGGTCTAAACGCAATATTTTGTATCTAAGTAATCCAAACAGTTTGAAGCACAATTTAGAAACATTTAAATTTAATTTCTATTTTATATACCAATTTAAAATAAATTGTTAAAAATAATTAAAGTTTCAACATTTCTTACCCCGAAACACTTCTTAGGATAAAATATGTACAAAATTTGTGGTTCAATTTCAAAACATAGCACAATAGATATTCAGTAAAAATTTTATGTAAAAATATTCAATAGTTCTTGAGATATTGTGCGCGCACTATAAAAAAAACACACATTTTGAGGTATAGCATTTTAAATATATGGCCATTTTCAATGTTTACGTTTAACAGCTGATACATTTTCCTTCAAACTTTCATAATTATGGGAATTTTTTAACGTGTATTGTTTTAAATTGTTCAGAAAAGACTGGGAAACAATATTTTTTTTCATAAAATCGAAAATTTTCGAGGTTTAACAGTCGTATGTTCCCTTGATACTAAGTTAATGTTCAACTTCAGTATACTTTCTAACAGAATGTTATTTTAATTATTTTTCATTTTGAAACAACACTGAAGTTACTTTGGAAGCAGCCATGTAATTTTGAATCATTATTAGAAAACAACGGAATACCATCTCTAAATTTTCACTACACGTCTGCTGGAGATTGTTTTACCACTGATGGATATCGTGCATGCGAAACAAACCCTAGTATACGACTGATCATTAGTAGAACCTGGTTTATTAAATGACATTAAAACTAAGATAATTCTGAGAAATGAAGTATGAAACTCATTGTCCACGCATCTGGTATATACAAAAGCAGACAAAAAATATGCAGACACTGTATTGTTTTAACTCCACTTATATTTAAAATCCTGTTGATAATTTTTTTCACGAAATGTGATTTTATCTACCAGATAATCCTCTTTTTATATACCTTTATCATTCGTATATATCAGTAACTCATTACTGTAGACACTTTTATTTTGTTTATTGAATGTATGCTGCTCTCATTTTGAATAAAAATGTCTCAGAAATAAAATACCTTACCTCGCATATCTCAATCGCAACTATCCTGAATTGGCGTTTTACAGTAAGCGTTACAGTATATGTATGTCGATATTTATGTTGGAATTTACTCCCTGTTTTAATCCATCTATCAATCTTTGCAACATGTTCAGTGTTGAAATTATGTATTTTAATGGAAATGAGCATTTCATCTCCACAGTAAAAAAAGTGATAACGTTCTCAATTTTTTTCCCATCTTCAGTCATGTATATCAGAATTATAAATAATTTATCTCGAGTAGGGATTATTCATAAATCATACTTCCACGAAGAATATTCTACACAAAAACATATTAAAGAAGTTACGCTTAAAAAATTTGACACTCCTGGAGCTAATCCCTTAAACGAGAGTGCCCTCTTTTCCTTCTAACTTCTGACATTTATTTCCACTTAATGGTAAATAGAATGAAACCCTGTGGGAAATGGCCAATGTCCATTCGCTGACGTTTCATTACGTAGCTGAAAGGTATTTTGGCATCTACGCACGTAGTAGATCCAAAAATAAGGAACTCCTTATGATGAAGCAAATTATTTAACCCTGGAAAGTAATTTGAGTGAATAGCAAAACACTACCCTTGTGACAGAAACAATTATTTTAATGATGATTTCAATTTAATGAAAAATGATATAATTATTCCGAGTTTTTGAAAATGCACACTTCATGGAAATTTATCATAATTTCAACCTCTAATTTTAAATGGAAGTAATCGGTCTTGTAAAACTATGAAAATTACTTTGGAAAGACTATGACGAATTTCTTAGGATAATACTGTTGATTTTGTGAAAGGGAAGCTTTTTCAATCAGCTTAATTACAGGGCTTTTTCGTAGAGTTCTTTAACTCCAATGACATCATTATCTAATGATTGTTTTATTGATTATTTCAAAATAAAGAATAAAAATATATAATTTTACGTTCTTGAAAATGCTCACTATCTGCGAATTGTTCATGATCTCTAACTGTCAGTCAAGTTGATGTAACAGCTCTTGTATAATTGAGAATGTATCATGATGCTAATAGTCTGGATACATCTCTTTTGGTTACCAATGATCTTAAGAGATTAATTTAAATTTTTGTGCTTTAAGTACTTTCCGTAAATAAATGATACTGGCGTATGACATTCCTTATAGAATTAATTTAATATTTAATTTTGGTAAAACAGATAATGAAACATTCCATTTTTGTTCTTCATCTGTATAGAATTTTATTACGGTTTTTTTAAATGCTTGTATTTGTAAATTATTTTCATTACGTTAACATTTTTTTGAAAAATTTAAAAATTCATCAGAGTTTTTAAATTTTTTTGCATTGCATGACAGTTTGGATCACTACAAAGTCATTTCATTGAGTAAAACAATTTAAATTTCGGTATTGACTTCGTTATTATTTTTTTTATTTCATTGAGTTACTGAACTTATTAATTTGTCATAAAATATTTTATACTGGGTATAATTATTAATTTTAGATTATAAGCGTAAAAAAGGTGAAGTCTTCATAAAAAACTAACCGAAATGGTACAGTTACGGGGATATGAGACTTTGCTCCAGTTCAGGGGTCGGCAACCTGCGGCTCTTTTGATGTAAAGTTGCGGCTCTCCAGTTCCATACGAAAAAATTAATAATTTATTATCAAAACCCTTAAAAAATAAGAAGATATATTTTTAAGTACCTAATTTCTCAACAGCTTCTATTTTCATAATCGTTAATTACAAATCGCTACGCTTAACATGACCGTAATGAGATAAATTTGAACTATTGTTTTGTTCTTAGAGATGAGACTCCGTGACCATGTTTATCGTTCAGCCAATTGCATTCCATTTCCGTCTCACCCAGACAGCCACCGTCTAGAGTCTAGAAAACACGTCTAGACTCTAGACGTGTTATCAGTCAGTCATCTTCGGATAGCGCGGTCGACGTTACGTTGCATGTGTGTTAATTTAATCGCTTGCGGGTTTTGCGTGTCTGTTCACTTGTTGTTTCAAGAAGAATACGATTTAGAAGCGAATTATCTTCTCGAAGGTATGTACGCGTATAACATGATAAAATCAGTAACAGAATTGAATTTCATATCTGAGGATCGTGTTAACGAAGTAATAATGGTAAATAAATTGTTTGCCGTTTTAGATAGCTAAGTAAGATTTTAAAAAAATCATTTTTTCTGCTCCGCCAGCAGCATGGCATCTGGTAAAAAAAAAAGAAGAACTGAAGAAGAAATTTCAATCAGGATTGGACGGAGTCGTTTGCATTCATATGCAACACAGATGGCCTTCCGACTTGTCTCATTTGCCACGAAAAACTCGCACACAATAAGAAGTCAAATTTGGAAAGACACTTCGATGCAAAACATACCCAGTTTGCTGGTAAATATCCAACCGGTGACGCACGAAAAAAAGCTGTTGAAGAGCTCCAAAAAAAACAGTCAAGTTCCATGCTAAGTAACTGGGCGCAATCTTCCAATAATGTAAATCTGGCAAGCTTTTTATCATTAGAAATTGCAAAAAGAGGCAACGTTTTGCTTTGTGCTTGAGTGAAATAAAAACATTTCTCAATGAAAAAGCTTTGACCATCCCGAATTGGAAGAAGACAAATGGCTGTAAAAATTCAACTTCATAGTAAATATCACAATGAAACTAAATGAAATAAATCTAAAACTGCAAGGAAAAGGCAACCCAGCCTACGCCTTGCTTGAAGAAGTAGTTTGTTTCGAAAAAAATTACTTCTTTTTCTTGAAGACATGGAGAGCGGTAAATTACTTCATTTTAAAAATCTGAAGCAATATAGCGATGAGACCAATGCAACTATTGATAAGAATTACTTCAGCATAGCTTTAAAAACATGGAGGATGGATTCGCTGAGAGATTCGAGCAATTCAAAACAAACAAAAGTACTCTCGCATTCATAGTAAATCCTCTCAACACAAATACAAATGAGATCAACATTGAGCCATTTGGAATTGATGCTGGATCACTTCAAATGCAATTGCTGGATTTGAAAACCAAAGACTTGTGGAGTGGCAAGTTGACAG
Organism: Araneus ventricosus; assembly: GCA_013235015.1. Taxonomy (NCBI): domain Eukaryota; kingdom Metazoa; phylum Arthropoda; class Arachnida; order Araneae; family Araneidae; genus Araneus; species Araneus ventricosus. Next base: position 67,740 of record BGPR01005288.1, read on the forward strand.
AACTCAAGAGCAAGTTGGAAGAGTTGGAGATCCAAAAATGCATGCACATCGAGCAGCACAAGTGGACAGCTCTAAAAGAAATTCCGCGAGTTGAGGCCCTCATATTCGGCGCATGGAATAGTCTTCCAGAATTCTGCCGTGAGGTGAAGAAGTTGGCATATGGAGTGCTGACGATCTTCGGGTCGACATATTTGTGCGAGCAAGCGTTCACTTGCATGAATATAATAAAAAGTAAAGTTAGAAGTCAACTAACAAATAAAAATCTAGAGTCGTGCTTTAAAGTTAAAACAACAAGTTATAAGCCAGATTTAATCAAACTTTCAAAAGGCATGCAAAGCCAATGCTCCCATTGATGTAACTATCTATATTTGTGTTTTTATATGAATAAATATTATTCCGTATTTAAGGCCGTTTATTTTAAATCAAAAATCAAATATATGTAAGCAAATACTATAATATTGGAACGAAAATTTTTAGTGGCTCTTTAAAAACTGTGAAATTTTGTAAATTGTAACTTTTGGCTCTTCCATTTCAATAGGTTGCCGACCCCTGTTCTAGTTCTAGTGTAAAACTGCCATAATTCAATGCACGAACTGTGTTCCGGCATAACTGTTTAATGTTTAAGAAACAATACACATACTCGCCATAATCACCATTAATTTTAAGTAAATAAAGCTCACTAATTTAACACACCACTTATGTTATTATATTCAAACAAGTTGAGGCAATCAAAGAAATTCATTTCATAATGAAAAAAAGAATAAATCGTTAGATAAAAAATTTGTATGAGCTTTCAGATTAAACACTGACAACCAGCTCCAAATGTTAACGTTTGTACTCCGGAGAAGAGAGTCCCAAGGTTAACAATAAATTTTGATAAATATAAAATATATTTAATTTTTGATGCAAGAAAGACACAAATGTAACTTTTATCTTTTTGAAAATAACTGTATGTAACCCATGGCACATTGATGAGAAAATAAAAGAAAAGTGTAATTAATATCACTTTATTTTCTTCGCATAACGAGGGTCGGTAGGGAGCCTTGGACAAATGTTCGGAGGACAAACCTTAGGGACGCTATTACTAATAAGTTTTACAATAGTATATGAGAGTAACAACGAGCATCTATGAGCAAATAATCCTCAATAATTTGTAGCCTTCACATTTACAAAATAATAAATGATTATTATTTGTATTTGCTGATTTACTGTAGGCATCTATAAATTTTTTACGTCTCTATGAAATTTCAAGCAATTATATATATACAATTAACCTGCGAGGGAGAGAGGAGTGCCAGCTCAGTGTTGCCCTCGTCATCCGAACACGGTTCAAATTTACAATGACCGTTCCAAAATCGCTCTCGTGTTGCTTCAAAACGGGACGTTAATATTGTGACAAATTCGTCTTGTGAGTGTACGTGAATGCAGTCCAATAAGCAGGATTACAAAAATAAAGCTCTTTATTTTACAGGTATTCTAAGCTAAGAAACATAACACAAATATTAAAACAGCACTTGTAAAAATTCACAACAGAGATTACCATTAAATCTCAACACAGCGCTCAAATGTCTCTTATTAGCTCACCAGCTTGCTTGCAGATCAAAATCCAACTGACCCTTCTTAACTTGAGAGCTTGCCTTTTATACTTTTCAACAGGAAGTGACTTCATTACGTAGGAAGTGACATAATCTCTAGAAAGTTCATGAAACCAGTAGAAATATGTTGAAAGTTCGAGGTCCTTCTAGAGAATTCCTTTTGTCGCCAAAGTCGCCAACTTTGTCGCCAAGTCGCCAAATTTGTTGCCAACGTCGCCAAATTTATCGCCAAGTTTGTCGCCAAGTCTAGCATCTCAGGGAAACGACTTTATAGCTTTGTAACATAATATAACACAAATGTATACATTTAAATTTTTTCTTGTTTTAAAATTGTTATATATTTCGTGAACTCTTTTTTTCATCAAAATTTCATCTTGAAATTCATCGAATATTCTTTATTGAATCCTTGTGTCTGTGGCATTATATTATTTTTGCGGCAAGCTTCGTTTTCCTTTTCTCTCTTTTTTTTTCTCTAGATCATTTTTAAAGAATATAAGGCAAGTAAACTATTGGAATAAAAATTACACGAATATCAAACAACTCCAAAGAAACCTTATTAACATAAAGGAGTTTGTTGTAACTGTCTAATATTCAATTTTAGTGGTTTGCTGTTGTAACTGTCTAATATTCAATTTTAGTGGTTTTTAAATACATATTTATTGCATTTGCTGTGTTAAAAATATAAACTTGCAATTAATTAATAAATTATTTTACATTATTTAATATTATTTCACAGCTACGTAATAAACATTTCTAGTAACTTTCCTTTAGAATATGAATTTATAATTAACACACAAAATATATAAAATTGTTTTAGTTTGTTACACAGCTATACGAAAAACGTTTTAGAAAAAAAATGTCAAATTCTATATAAAAAGTTGCAAAAACAATATTTATAAATATACAGGCAGAATTCATTTGAATACTCAGTTTAAAACTTTATGAATAAATGATAGCAATATTCTGTGCCTTCGAAACAAATTAGTACCCTTATTAGCCTTATAAATTAGATAATTATAGAGAAGCAGAAATACAACTCGAATATGATTGATCATGAAAGCGAATATTCCGTGCAACACTTGGTTTCATTACACAACCTGTAATTGCTAAAATTCAAATTCAATTCAGGTCATTGAAATAGGAAAAAAAGCTCTCCAATCTGTCTTAATAATTAGAACACTGAGGGTGTGTCGGGAGTAGTTTTCTATAAATAAACTTTAAAATATTCTGCCTGTAAAGATATGAAAATAATACCTTTGAGCTTTATATTAATATATTACACAAGCACTGAACCTTTTCTGCTGACATTTGAACTTTAAAGTTATATATATAGAATTATTTGGAAAAGATATTTCAGAAATAATTTTTAAACAACTTCATTATAAACAAGGAAGAATTCTCGTTTTTTTAGTGCGAGTACAAGCAAATATTTTTTAAGTAATTAAGAAGTTCAAATGAGTTTTTGAGAAACATGTTTCTGCAATCCGTTCGTCTGTAAATAAGTATATGATTCTTTGGTAAAGTGTTGCAGATACTTAACAGATATTTAAGAATCTCGATATAGTTGTTCGGAAACCATTTAACATAGAATCGAAGTTCAGAACTCTTATGGGGCTTGCATCTACCAGATGGTGGGTACTTTGTCCAAATAAGACTAAAAGCCTTTCAGACATACTTTTATTGATAATGGACGACACAAGCACAGAGATACACATAAAAACGTACGGCAACGCCGAGATCACAAGTAGTTCTGATTACATCAGTCAGCTCGCAGGCTGACGTTACAACATCGCCGCCTGGTGGCGGTTACTTCTCGCTTCACTTTACAACAACAGTTAAGAATTATCATTTACAAGGAATCTAATAAAACTCTTTATAGAATATATCTATATCGTTAATTTTAAGTAATATATAAGGGTATAAATTTTTTGATATTGCTATTGAAAGATTAAAATTTTATTACTCAACAGAAAAAGCTTAACCTGATAATTTAGCTCCTAAAATGCATTTTACCAGTACGCAATATGTAAAAACAAGAAGGTTTTTATTTTTAAAGTTGCTTCTTTTTCAATCGCTTAATATTTAAGATTAGGTTTCGTACTCGATCTCTGAACAACGTCAAGATTTTATTAAATGTGAGTTTTGGAGGAAATCCTTGATATCTAAGAGTTAAACCTTCTTGTGTCAGATATGCCATTCTTTGATATATTTTGAATTTATAATTCAGGAGAATACTAGGAACTAGGAAACTTTCTAAAATCAGATGCTTCCTTTATGTTATGTATCAAAATGTGTTTTGTTAATCAGGCATGCTGTAATCATATAAGCATCTATTAGATTCTATTGATTCAGCATAATTTTTAGGAGGAAGTTCAGCTGGAGAGTTCTGTTTCATTTATTCACAGGGCTATTGGTTGGAATAAAATTTCTATAACTTTAAGAATCTCTCTGCTTTCGTCTATACTTATTTAGAATCTATCATTGTCATTGAATGGACACTGCAAAGAACCAATTAATTTAAGACTGATTCTCCTAAGATAGTAAAATAAAACGACTCGACAAAGTTCAAACGAAAATAAGTACACTACGTTCAGAATATATAGCTGAAATTTCCGAGATTTGCTTCTTAACATTCGGCAATTTCACAGCCCAATGTCGACATTTGGCACACGAGCATTAAACAGACATACTAAAGTATAAACAATGTTATTCAAATAACATGAGTACTGAAACTGTATGTAAAAATCACGTTTTTACGAGAAGCAAAATATTCAAAAATATATAATTTTCTTAGCTTCTGCACTATAAAAGTAAAGTCTCTGAATTGCTAGAAGTAAGCATTTCTGAAATTCGTTGAGAAATTTTTACTGCAGTTTGTATTAAAAAATTCAACTTCTTTCTTTCATTCATACTTCATCTGATATCCAAATCTGTCAAAAAGCGTTCCTTGAAATCAAAAACAATATTTTCAAGTAGGTATTGGCAAAATATCTATAAATAAAAATATTTATTTTAAATAGTTTATTGGCATTTTATTTCTAAGCTTTGTATAGAAATTTTCAATCCGGAGATCATTAGTGTTGAAATTGTAAATCTAACATATTTTCATTTAATTTTGGTTTCAAGAAAGGGTGAAATGGATATGACTTAGTAAACAAAATTAAAAAAGATAATTTTCATTTGAATGTAACAATTCAATTCGATTATTTTCCCCATATATATGCAATGTATCTTCGGTCCTTCAGTAAAACACTAATATAAATAATGCTACTGAATGCATGTTAAGAATATTCCAGCGCCGAAGGCCAATGCTAACGAAGAACTGCGCATTTTGAAAATTTAATTTCCGATAATCCTCCTAATTCATTTATTCAACGAAAGTAACACTACATAAAAAACTCCATTTACAGAGTGCTATAAATAACAAACACACAACGAACAAAAGCCAAAACGAATAAATCACAAAAAAATGCACTAAAAATAAAAAGTTGAACACAGAGAATACACAAAATCATAAAAATTTTCCAAACGCATACATAATTACAAAGTAAAACACATAATCACAAAAATATTAAAACACAATGATTCTAAAAGTCGATTTTTTTAAAAAAAATTAAAACATTATTAAACGACCATTTGAAAAAGGAAACGGTTAAAAAGTCAAAACACACAGCATCGAATCCTCAAGAAAAACAGGTGTTTAAAAGTTTGAAGATGAAAATACACACCTGAAATAAAAATAAATTATAACACTTAAGATAAAATGCAACACGGCGCCGAAAGCAGTGTGCACAAATTAAGAATAATCTATAAAAAACATTTAAAAATAGTCGAATACATAAGAACACGGAAAATTAAAAAGCATAAAAATAAATAAAGCTGGATAATATGCTATGCATTGTGTGTGTTATGAATTATAGCGACCATTATTGTGTGTTATGAATTATAGTGACCATTATTGTGTGTTATGAATTATAGCGACCATTATTGTGTGTTATGAATTATAGCGACCATTATTGTATGCCATAATCCGTATGGTCTAATTTTCTTGGTGTAGCAGCAAAATAGCCTTGGAAATCTTCCTTTTTAACAGCATGCCATGTCTGCGAAATCAAAAATTTTATTTTTGAAACGCTTTTGTTTGGTGAACTCGTACAGTGCTGTTCGTAATTATTAGAACGGACAATTAAAATTTGATCTTTTGTTCATAAAGTTCTAAAAAGTTGTAACTGCCATTTTCTTTTGATTTTATAGCACCTTATTTCATCCTCCATAAATGCATATAACTTTTAGTTAATTATTTCATGAAATATCACCACTTAGGAAAATTAAATTTATTGTTTTTCAAATTATTTTTTAAAAAAACATTTAAATTATTTTTAAAAAGTATTTTCTAGCTGTTCACAATTATTCGAACGACTGATGAAAAAAGTTATATTTAAGTGACTACGATTTGGATTTGTTTTTATTTTGGTAAATTTTAATAATTTTAACAGATGAATTTTTTTTGTGATTTATTTTTGTGTTCTATGAAATAGTCAAGTTAACAGTAATGCTCCTGATCTAAAAGATAAATTTCTATCTTCGCCACCGCAACAATGAAGATAGATAGTATGGGGTGTCATAAAAAATCTACCAAAAATTATAAATTTTCAATGCTGGGATTCTACTATTTGTGCCAGAAGTATGAGACGACAGATCCATGGAAAACAAGACCCCCGTCTGTCCTTGCTGACTCTAAACCCTTTGGATGCGTCGGTCGGCGTGGGTTTTGTATGGGAGACAAGAGACAGAAAACCGAAAACAAGTCAAAGAGAAGATTCTATGAATGATGATATATGATAGATTATATGAAGAGATGATTCTATGATTTGCACAGAAGAAAATCATATGATGTCAAGAGATATTGTGAAAGAATTTAAATTGAATGTGTCAGCTCTAACAGTTTGCCTTATACTTAGGGGTGATAATCTGCATCCAAAGAAAAAGATCATGCCTCTCAATACATCTCATTACAAAACATTGGCAATGCGCCTGGTTCTTGCAAACGAGCATATTTCGGAGGTTTCACAATTCTGGAACAGTGTTTTATGATAATACAAAGCAAATATGATCCTTTCGGATAAAAAAATGTAGAAGATTGTGGGAACGATCAGGTAAGGATCTTAAAATCATGAATATCTTAAGACAGTAAAACACTGAAGCGGAAATGTGATGATATGGGGTTGTTTCCCTTTAAAGGTGTTGGTGAAATTGTGATGATCAACGGCAAAATGACTTAAGTAAATACTTCGATATAATGTCCCAAAATCTGAAGAAATTGATTAGAAATTTGAGTGTAAGGCGGCGATATATAATGACCTAAAAAAGACGTCAAAGATTATTTCTCAGAAACAAGATTAAGAAACTGGAGTGGCCACCAAAACGACTAAAACTCAATCCCATGTAAAATTTATAGTCATTTTTTTAAATCAGAAATTCCCTTTTGAAGAGAGAAAAAATGAAAATTAATTTTTTGAGACGAGCAAAAACGAATGGCACGGTATCAACCAGGAGACAACCCAGAAATTGAAGACTGAATTAAAGACTAAAACCAGTGACTGATGCCGAAGAAGGCGCATATAAACAGTAAGCACTGATATTTTATTTCAAAAAATTGTTTTGTTTGTGCAGTCATTCCATTACTTCGTTGGAGTGCTTCACTCTTATTTGCTTCCACAATACAACGCTGGAGATTGCGTGCATATCGATAACTTTTTTTGCTATTTCTAGCACTATTACAATGATTGACAGCTTCTGAAATTATAACGCCAACCATTGGTGACATTTGGTACTATCAGAACGAAGCTTAAAATGAAATATTTCTGATCTCAGACTAATATTTGATATTAAAAAATAATTGCTTATCCCTATGCGAACAGGTTACTTTCGTGCTCGAATCAGGTTGCCTTACTTTATGCACCATCCCATTTTATCCAACCATGCGCTTACTTAAATATGCAAAATTTTATTTTTATGACATAATAAGATTAGAGGATGAAAAGATGCATGATACACACATTTGTTATCAAATTTGGGCAGCTATCCTCTTTGCGAACTCAATATTCATCCACATTAATCCCAGAAACAGTTCCGTGGTCGCTTCGTTCAGTCATCTCTCCATCGAGATCTAATGTATCAGATTCATCTTCAACTAGGTCTTTACTTGATGAATTCGTCCATAAACAGGAGTGGCGTTAGAATTTGCCCGGCGGAAGGGTACGGTCTGCCAAATAGGGTGGCGTGTTCTCCCCGACCTGTTGCTCCAGGGACGAATGCAATGAAATTGGTCTCGAATTTTCACCACATCTTTATTTATCAACTAGTTGAATACCAGCACAAAAATGTTAACCGACGGGGCACAGCATCCATGATAGGGGGCCCTGCCCCCCGGTTCCCCCAATGGTGCCACCTCCTCTATAAAAGCCGAATATAATTCTGGAGGGGAGAATTTCCCGCTGTTTCATGATAGTCAGGTTGGTTTATGGAAAGTATTTCATACATGAGCGATCAGACCGAACTGACTGCTTCAAGGTCAAAGGAACTATCTAAGCTAGTAGGAAGAATGTTAATAAGTGGTTAGGGAACTTTCCACCCTAGATTAGGTTCATTCGGCTTTTCAATACATACCCACTAGCGAACGATATGCTCCGCACTTTTTTGGCAAAGGGTTAAATCCCTTTTAGTACTTGGTCTTCACACGATATCTCTACAACATTGCTACGATATTCTGAATACCGATCAATATCGTATGAATATTTTCGAGTATCTTGTGCTAATAAGGATAACTGCAATAGTTGGCTTACTCTTCCGTTTTAAAAGCCGTGCGTATTTTTCTGGATTCCTATGTCAATTGATTTGTTTGGGTTATAAAATATGGTGTAAGCTTCTCATTAGCATTATAACAGAATAGCAATCAGAACGAAAAAAATAATTTAATGGGATTATTTTCATCTTTTAGTACTTAATACACACCTTAACCCTCTCATGCCGAGTGAGGCGGTCTCGGGCGGTCTAAAAATTTCTCCTGAACAGCGACGAGGGCCACTCTGAGGCGGTTGGTTTCTCTTCAGGGGAGGTGAGGTTCTGAGATCGCTTAGAATATAAATGTGGTAGGGGATCCAATTATCCTGGCCAACCACATCCCATTTCAGTGGACCTTAATGTTTCAGCAGGGGGTGTGATGTGATGAGTCCAGTTCATGTCGTTTCCTCCTAAAAAAGTCCCGGTTTTAAAGGAGCTAGAAGAAAAAAGTCTCCTCGGAATTAAAGATTTAAATCAGATTGAGATAATCCTGGTTGATTATTAAATTTTAAATTTTCTTATTAATAAAGTTAAAATAACTATTACAAGTACTTATATACCTGGTTTGAATCGGTGCTGATCGCGAAAATTTAGTGTATGCTAACGTCCTAAATTATTGCACTTATTCTCTAATATATTCATACGAACTGAATTGACTGATAAACCCATCCTTATTATACCTTCAGATATAAGGCATTTACATCGTATTTTAGCGGAGTAAATGCTAAAGGGGAAGCTGTTATCGATTTTCAACGAAGAATAAGGCTCTATGGCATCTTGTCTGATGTTAGGATATAAGGCTTCCACAAAGCATTTTTAGCCTTTTATCGAAATTCTCGGAATATCCCTGTCAGGACAGTTCAGATCAATAAAGATCTTTCCTGACAAGCCAATCATATGAATGAAAACTGATAATTTCCGGGAGGCTCTACCATCTGTCCTGAAACTTGGGTTTTGATAGATACATGAATACTGATATTTGCTTGTATAAATATTCAAATATTCAGTCTGTTATATTAATATGTGTTAATTTCTGTGACGATAACGACTTTATCGTTGGTTACGAATAAATGAAAAGGAAACAGGAATTTCACTCAAGAAATAGCATCAATTTTCGAAATACCTTTATTCATACGTTAATGGCAGTGTTTGTTGCAATTGAAAATCGCGCATATCTAGTTTCGTTGGAGAAAACAGTCTATCTCATACATTGCATACGAAAGAATAAGATATAGAAAAATTATTTTACATCAGCTGATGTCCCCTTTGTATGATTTGGATTTTCTTATGCAGTAAAACCCCGATTTACCGAACTAGAGTTAACCGAAACCCGGGTTATCCGAAATGACTCTGAAATCGCAAATACAAAAACAAATATTGTACTGTGAGAAAATAATCGCGTAGATTCCAACGATATCCCTACTTGTTACTTTAAAGCATCCCCAAGAAGGCAGTGATTAATTTTAGAACGCTAAAATTAAAACTGATGAGTATTAACAATATTAATTACGATATTGTTTGCCTGTGCCTGTCAGGTGCATTGCCCCTGAACTCGCAGGTGCATTGCCACTGAACTCGCAGGTGCATTTCCCCTGAACTCGCAGGTGCATTGCCCCTGAACTCGCAGGTGCATTTCCCCTGAACTCGCAGGTGCATTGCCCCTTAACTCGCAGGTGCGAATATTGGGACCGACTGTGGGTTAACTTTAATAAAGATCATAATTGTAGCCTCAAAAGAAAGTATTTAATTCGTTTTACACTCAAAACATTTCAGAATTACATACTGTTATTAGATACAAAATAGTAATAGATGTTCATGGTTTAAACGAAAGAAATGACGGGAGGCTGTCTTTTTCAAACGGCCGCTGATGTTAAAGGCGTAGGACTACAATACTCGCGTGACTCTTCGCATGCGTGTGACGTCACCAATTCATGAGCACATTTACCCAACTTTGCGACTCAGCAGTCGCTGAACTACAATTCCGATTTTCAATTTTTTTTTTGTAACATCTGTTTTTACCCTCTAAAATAAGGTATTAGTTGTGTTTCTAACACATGTAGTTACCGAGATATCGAGGATCTCCCATACAACGTTTTTGTGGCGTTTTGGCGTTTGAATCAAATTCCTTCCTGAGACCCCAATAGGAGGAACTTAGTCCTACGTTAAAAAATCCTTATCCGAAACGACTCTCTCCCACTTTAGTTTGGTTAAACGGGGTTGTGCTGTACCATTATTCATACATTAATGACAGGGTTTGTTAAAATTGCAGATCTTGCATCTCTAATTTCGATAATAAAAACATAGATTATTTTATGCGTTTCATATGGAAGAAAAAGAAATAAAAATAGTTATTTAACATTAAGTTACGTCCCTTTTATTTAGTTTAGTTTTTCTTATACTGTTGACAACTATAATCTTTGTTCTTAGTCCGTTTTGTGTAAATTAAGTTCAAATTGAAACATATTAGATTTGCAATATTTATTAAATTTGCAATTATAATCCATTGAGCTTTGAAAATATCCTTCCGTTCAATTCTTAATTTCAATTCTTAAAATTTATTCAGCTAATGAGATCACTTTACAAGGAATTATTTCTCATAGAATTACACTATTATCCTATTTTTCATATTAATTCCTTTGCTTTGCCGTTTTGTTAATGTGTTATCTCAAGGTATTTATGCCAACATTTGAAATACTTTTCAAAGTACAGATATTAATATCAACTTCATGTATAAGAGGTTATTGTGGAAATATATGCTTAAAATGTTTTAAATAAAATGCGCGATAAGTCTGTAGGGAGATTAAGGGTAACCTCACATTTAACTCTATCGATACGGGAACGTCCCAAACGTCTTTTCAAGCACAAGACGATGACCGTCAGGAACTTCCGAATATCGCTGGGAAATTTCCACCCCCTTTCGTTAAGGGTGATTGATTTCTCACCCGCTGAGCACACTTTCTTCATTAGAGTGGTTCCAACAGATGGGTTGGGGGAAACGAGGGTTTTCTTAGAATTCGGACAGTGTCAGCTGTCATTGTGGTTTTTGAGGAAGGGAGGAGAATTTCCCTTATCTTTGAAAGAGGAACTCGGACTTTCCCGTATTTTGAGGTGCCTCTATTCCAATGGTCTTAGGAATCAGAGGGTTAACTCTTCGTTAGGCGCGATCGATCTCTCAGACCTCTTGGATTCATTTTGCATTCCTATTTGAAATCAGTTGGCAATGGTTTTGTCCCCTTTTGCTATCTTCATAGATTTCATACACAAGGAGATAAACGAAGTTTGGGCTTCAATTTCCCATTTCCAGATCTTCTATTGCCCATTTCTAGATCAAATTGCTACTCGGAATCTATTTTTTTAACCCTTTAAAAGGACATTTTTTCTAGTAGTGTTATAGTAAAATGTATTTGGGATTGAGATTCATTTAAGATAAGAAATTCATTTAGCGCGTTCGATGACATTATATTTTTGTTAATTAATTTTTCTAATTAATAATTAATCATCAGGTCCGGACACTTCGTTATGGTTTGAGAAAAGAAATTGGAACATCTTGGTTTTTGTACCATCGAAAAATTTGGCGAGAACATACGCTTACATTAAAAAATGCATTTGAAAATTGATGAATTTGGTGGGAAGTATACTTCAAACGTCCGTAGAAAGGGTTAAGCAGCATACAGTTGCAACTGCTTAACACAAGGTGGATTTGACATGGTGAGTCAATTAACTTGAGAAATTCTGAATGTTTGTCTAAAATTGAGATGATTATTGATTACACTTTATCTGGTTTCACGAAGGAGTCTAAAAAGTACGATAATTGCGACGAGAATGATTTACAAAAGAACTGGGGATGTTCTTGCATGATTTAGGAGCTGAATTATTGTGAATAATAATAAATATATTTTAGGAATTTTGTCTGATCTTTAGAGATCGCCGTGCCTAACATGAGGCATATATTAGCCGTGTCAAAGAAGAGTTATCGTGAAATTCATAAATTAAAATTTGGCTGTATCATCTAAGTAGCGCATTCTCAATAATCTTAAATAAAATACTGTAATGGACACCATTGCTGAAAATACTTACTAAAAGTTTTTCATATTCCCAACGAGTATTTGAGTTTTAAATCCAGGCATAATTCTCAATGAAACGTTAAATTAGTTCAGATAAAAACAATTTATATTTTTAAACATCAATTACTTAAGATGTACAATAGAGAATGCGAATAAAGATAACATGCATTCATTTTTCGATCCAGCGTCCTCTAAGCCTCTAAATCATTATCTTATAATGAAAATTTTCCATTAACGCAGAATATTATTGCCTTCACTTAATTGTTTTTTCTTCACTGTACCTATGTTGTCTTATATTCATCTTTTGAGTCTTTACAAACCAAACCAATCTGCTGTATCATATTTTTCTCACAATACATTCTTCTTTTACCTCTTTTGACATCAAATTATTAAACGTCTAATTTCCTTAATTTCTTTCATTTACTCTTTTATTTCCCCCAAAAATAACTTCGTTCACTTGTCCAACAGGACTCAAAATGCCTATTTCTCCAGAGAGACGTTCACATGGGTCCTAAGCGCATAATTCAAGCATTGCTGATTATTATAAAAACAATGGTGGCATACAACTTTAAGAAGGCAAAGGAGTTATTAGCGAAGATAACCTTTGGAAGAATAACAATCAATTGCAAACAAAACGATTGCCAACTTCTCTCGAAGCCCTCGGAGAGTTTCGACTGCGTTACTACTACCCACGCACCGTGCATTATCATTCGAATCAAGCACTTATTTAACATTTAAAAGGCGATGCTGACTAATGCATGCCTAGGGATTATTTTGCATTTTTCTTACACAAATTTTGTACATATGTTATTGGAAAGAATTTCCAAAAAATATTCGCACGCAAGGTAAACAATTTTTTTCATACAAATTCCTTCATTTCTTTCTTGAAAAGTGAAAGCTTATTTTTCAATAATAAATGTCTGTACAAAATAAGCAGGATAAAGAAAAGCCTTACTTATCTACTACATATTTTTAGGAGCCTGTAATGCTTCGCTTATAAGTCAAAAATATTTTATTTTCGTAGGTGAAAACTAATTCTTATGACAATTTAACAGCTTAGTATTGCGTACCGTCTAAATGGATTGCTCGCTCTGTTTGGGGAATTTGTTGTTGAATTGATTCAAATAAGATCTCATAGAGCATTTGAATGTTAATGGATTACCGGTAATACATGTATCGAATAAAAATGTCTATGAATGATTTAAATTTAGACTATAAGTGTAAAAGTGTCATAATTGGAACCACGAATTCGGCATACTCTGGCACGGGATTAACAGTCACCAATAGTGATATCGCTGGCAACTGCGCATAAGAAAATCAATCAGAATTCGTCTAAACTCGCCAATTAAATGGGCAGCTGTGGTTGACCTGGCTTAAAGTCGCGGCTTTGAGCCATGATTCTACCGAAAATTCATTACATGCGTGGGCTTAATGCACGTTACATCTGACATCATGAATCAGAATTCCCCTAATGGTTTTGCGTGGGAGATGGGAGGCTGGTTGCAGCTCTTTTGTCGTTCTCGTCATCCATTCAAGCAAAGCCATTGATTCTCTCCAAATTATTTTTTACGCCTATTCTTCGAGATAATCCAAAAACCACTTGATATCGAGACAATCAGCCACAGTTGTTGTTTTTTTAAATTACCTACCTTTTCAGCTTCCTTTCGCTTTCAGCGCCAAACTTACAGCTCTCCTGAGTCAATCAAGTTTAAATTCCGGGTAACAAGTGTTTTTGTGGTTTTGAAGACGTTAGCCTTTGTTTTCCATTTCACCTGTAGTTCATTGATTGATAGTTGTAATATCTTCCTGAATTTCTGTCTTCATTTTTTCAATATTTTTAAGCATTCGCCAATTTAACGTTTCAAGGGTATAAAATATTTTGTTTATAATAGTGAAAGATTTCTGAAATTTCAGCATGGTGGTGATTATTTTGGAAATGAACTAAAATATGGTGGGCTAATTTAGAAAATAATAATCATTAATTATTTGTATTTATTCGTTTTTATGTTAGTTCGAAACAGTTAAGGGATATTTAACTTTGAAATTCACTGATAAGATAGTGTAAAAATATTATGTTTTTAGCTACATAATAATATATATTTGCCTGCCATGATTCTCTGATTGAAGTTGAAACAAAATGATGTTTAATAAACCACGAAATCCACCGCATTTTGCAACAGTTTATATTAACCATCCAGTAGTCGCGCATTTGCAAGATATACATTGCGCATTGCATTGCATATTTATATCGTTCATTTATAAATTTATGTGCAATTTTTATTTATCTAATCTTTGTTTAATCGAATTTACACTCATTTCATCAAATGATCTGCTTTTCACTTTTTCTCTGCTTCTTCTAGTATCGGCAGTATTTGGCAGTTTGTATTGTAACTCTATTGCTTGATGTTGTTTTGAAATATTTACTCTATATTTTCGAAAAGGTATACAATTTTAATATTTTCTTGACTTACATATCAGTTAATAGTAATTAATTAAATTTTGCTACAATCTAAGAGCGAATTTGAGAAAAATTTTCACGGTTCGCTAATTTCTATAATAATTACCTATAAGTTAAAGACTAAATATAGGAAATAATTCAAATAAAAATATTTTCAACTTTTAGTATACTAATAGAATTGTTTTTGTTAAAATTTCGAAACTTTTATTTCTACACTCTAATACAGAAACCATGTTTATTTTTATTTTGTGACATTAATTATTTCCTTTTGGAAAATTTTTATCAATTTCGAACAGCCAATTTTAAATTTGTTAAACATTTCCAATATTTTCCAGCCCAAAACAGCAATTAATGCAAATTGTAGCAACTTCCCTCCCCACTCCAAACTACTATTATTAAAAAATTGGCAATAAGCATGAATTTACATCTTATAGTATGTTTTTGTATTTCTCTTTTTGGGCGCAAATTTTAATCTTTTATTATTCAAAAACTGAAACACTGAAATTTAGATTTACATGAAACCAAGACATAACTTATATCAAAAAAAAATTTATTATTCATTTCTTTGAATCTGATTTAAAATAACCGTGACAGTAAAAATCTCCTCCTGTTGCATTAATTATGACGACGGGTTTTTGTGTATAATTAGTGAATAAAGACCTTGATCGCAGATGAATCATTTTTTTCCAGTTTTTTCTTGTCGAGACAGAGACTACCGCATAATGTTGGCATTGAATCTCTTTTTAATTTAAGAAGAGTAAGAGAAAGGGAGAAATAGTAGTAGGGAGAATTGTTTTCTGGAGTGCGTTTGACTTTCATTTATAATTTAAACGGATAGCTCATTTGTTCAGTATTTACGTTTGATAAGGTCTCAAAAGAAATGTCATTACATATCCTATTTGCTCAAAGGCATATTTTATCGTCAATTTTATATTAAAATGTATATGTGTAACTTACCAAAATATTTTGTTTATGGGGCTAGTGGTTATATCATAGTATCGTCGTGTTTCGCTGCGTGCATGTGGTTTTTGGCATAAAGAATTTTGATATTACAGCGACGTTATATGTTTATAGCCTAATTTCGGTATAATATCAGCAAATATTTTCTGAAAGCAGCAAATGAGCTTTTCATGCTATTAGGATGCAGTATATTTAAACCGAAATTTCCTGAATGAAAGGAAAATAAAAATGCACACTGTGAATTTTTATTTTCCTTTAATTTAGGAAATTCCTTTAATTCAGGAAATTCCTTTAATTCAAGAAATTCCTTTAATTCAGGAAATTCCTTTAATTCAGGAAATTCCTTTAATTCAGGAATTTTTTTTTAATTCAGGAAATTCCTTTAATTCAGGAAATTCCTTTAATTCAGGAATTTCCTTTAATTCAAGAAATTCCTTTAATTCAGGAAATTCCTTTAATTCAGGAAATTCCTTTCATTCAGCAAATTCCTTTAATTCAGGAAATTATTTTAATTCAGGATTTTTTTTAATTCAGGAAATTCCTTTAATTCAGGAATTTTCTTTAATTGCCCAGATCTCTTTCGTGACATTCGGACAAAGTTAAGGATTCTAATTTAGCTTACATGTATTAACGTCCCATTTTGAAACAATCCGAAGGCTATTTTGGGACGGACATTGACCACCGGGGCCCTAAAGTTAAGGATAATACTATAAGGGCTGAATTATAAGATATGATCAAAAGGTTAGATTTTAATTAGATTGTTTTTAATAAGGTTCTCCTGGGCCAAGTCATTAATGTCCGTAGAGTGATGGCCATAACAAAGCAAATTATAATTTTTAGAGCAGGAAATTCGACATCAACGTGAAAATCGAAAAGTCTGAATATTTTAATGGCTCATACAAAACCTTCCATTCTGCCTCACCCAAATCGTGCTAGATTTTTTTTAATTGCATCAACCAAACCGCGTTAACGATTTTTCAGTTTTTTTATAACGTATTTCAGGAGAGAAAGTTATATTTGAGAAGAAAATCAACTTTTAACTTATTTACCGAAAAATTTCTTATTCCGAAGAAATATTTGTTAATTACTTTCTCCCTTATGATTGTAACGACTTTTTTGTTTTTCTTTAAATTATTTTAGTTTCTGTGTTATTATTTACTGAACCAAGATATTTGTATATTAGAAAATAATTAGACTCCAAACGTGTTTGAGCTTCAATTTTCCATTCGTTATCTTAAAGTTCAAAACATTATTTTGAAATTTTGGCAAACATTTATATAAATAGGTAAAACATTGGTTAAAAAGGGTTGACAAATGGCGTGAAAGGTTGTATTCTCTTTCCATTCAGTATGCAAAAAGGGACGTCAAAAACTTTTATGAGCGGATATCACGTTACTTGCAGTTGGTTAAATTGTATTCTCCTTTATAGAAAATACCGTTCATTATAAGAAGGATAATTACAACATGCACGGAAGTATTTAAGATTTCTTACGGTAAAAAAATTCTGCTTATTGTGCTTGAACTCCAGAATTCATGAATTACAAAAATGTACCAAACAATTAAAATCAAAAAGTGTTGCAATATTTTCAGAAATTACCTTGAACAAAAATTCCTACAAAAATTCTATATATTATGCATGGATTTTTTATTATGTAATTTGTGGAATTAAGTAGTCAAAATATTAAGATTTATTTGTTATAGATTAGACTTAGAATCAGCCAAAAACTGATACATAGTAAAAACTTGGAAATTGAGAAAGCTTTCTTGGGATATTATCCTTTATAGTATTCTTCATTGGAACCAATATAAATTATAATAGGCTTTCCTAAGAATAGAATATTTCTTAAGGAAGATTCTTAATCAACCTTTCGTTCTATTTGGTGATTGTTCCAAAAAAATTGGAAGGATTTAACTGAATTGAGGAATAACTTGGATGGAGGTATTCCGATATCGCTGTAATAAAAAACATGCAGACATGCTGAATTCCAAGCCTGCCACTCTCTAACATCGTTTGTAATACGCTAAGGAAATTTTACCATTCTGTTCATAAGAAGAACCACCTAGATAAAATGGATAATATTATATTAATTTTAATTTTTGTATTTCGATAAATATTATTGTGGAATAAAGTGTTTTTTAACTCTTTAATCCCGAGGCGGATTTCTTCTAGCTCCTTTAAAACCGGAACTTTTTGCGAGGAAACGACATGAATTGGACTCTCCTAACCTAGGTGGTCCTTTACCTCACCACCCCGACCCCCTGCTATAATTTTCCCTTAAGCTGCACGGAAATGGGCTGTGGTTGGCAAGAATAATTGAACCCCTACCGCGCTTACCTCCTATGCTATCTCAGAACCTCACCTCCCCTCAAAAGAAGCCAACCGCCTCAGACCGGCCTTCGTCGTTGTTAAGGGGAAATCTTTAGACCGCCCGGAACCGCCTCCTCTGTGTTAGAGAGTTAAAGAGATGAACTATGTAATAAGATTAAAGCACTTACTCAATGAACATTTAACTGAATACTGAACGTGGGTATTGTTTGTCTGTATTGCTGACTCTAAATTTTAAATATTTATTATATAATTTATAATTAGATATATTAATTGAACGTTTTCTATAAATTTAGTTCAGTGATTTTTCATGCCCAATGAACCTAAAGAAAATCATGTATTTTGAAATTTACTGGGCATCTACATGTTTTGTATTGCAATTGTACTTAATCGTTGATCTTTTATTGCCCATCATGTATTATTTAGGCTTTGTTGTTTCTTGTTTTGATTTTTAAAAGTGAATTATATTTGTATTTATATTCATATTTGTATTTATATAAACGAGGGGATGAATGAGGGGTTGAAAATTCTCATTTGTCAGCAGCAGTGATTGCTCAACTAACTTGGCTTTCCTTGTGCTTTGATTGTACCATTAGATATCTTTGGATCACCGGATTTTATTTTAATTGTATTTATTGGATACGCATAGCATCTTAAATGGAGAAGAGGACAAAGAAAATAAAAGATTTATTTAATGTTTATGTAAAACATGCTTTCAAAGTCATTTTTTTGTTTATGAATTCATAACTGCTAACAAGTATACGAGAATATGAATGAATAATTACACAATTATAAAATTTCAAAAGTGTCCAAAACCATTATAGATATATTTACAGCCCTATGCCGCAAACAGAAAACCGTATTGTTGTTCAGAATCGATCATTTTTCTTGAGATACGTGGGTGTGAACTGGTAATGAAATCTTGACGGTGAAATTGCCATTTCCATCATTTATATATCGTTCATCAATTATATCCCTGTTGTCAAGGTGTACAGATTAGTCTGTGGGAGCAAGAATATTTTCAAGTTAATTCTGTTGTATATATTCTCTATTAACCATCGCGGGTAAAGAACTCAACGCCAATTTTGTTCGAAATTTTTGCATTGAGAATCAGGAATCTATATATTTAAAATAATATGGTAAAGCTTTCAGACAGTTCGCCAACCCCAACCACTCGACAAATTTCGATAGTTTTTATTTCATATGAAAGCTTATGACGTCCAAATATATGTCACGAAGCGTCGTCTGCACCCACCATCCCCCATTTTCGAACGAAATCGAAAAATCATTTCTCCATCATACATTCTCTATCTTCCCATTCTATAAACAATTAGACAGTTCGCCAGCCCCAACCACTCGACAAATTTCGATAATTTTTATTTCATATGAAAGCTTATGACGTCCAAATATATGTCATGAAGCGTCGTCTGCCCCCACCATCCCCCATTTTCGAACGAAATCGAAAAATCATTTCTCCATCATACATTCTCTATCTTCCCATTCTATAAACAATTAGACAGTTCGCCAGCCCCAACCACTTGACGGATTTCGATAATTTTTATTTCATACGAAAGCTTATGACGTTTAGATATGTGATCAAAGGTCGCCTACACTCCACCTCACCCCCATTTTCGAACGAAATTGAAAACATATAGATAATGCATGGTGGATAAATGTTTTTTCGATTTCGCTCAAAACTGGCGGTGGAGGGGGGGGGCTGTAGACGACCCTTGACGACATATTTAGACGTCATAGGCTTTCATATAAAATAAAAATCATCGAAATACGTCGAGTTGTTGGGGCTGGCGAACTGTCTGACGGTTTTACCATATTATTTTAAATATATAGATCCCAACAGCTTCATTAAAATGGCGTGTCAAAAATATCGTAAAATACCTATTGTAGGTGATGGAAACTGTTTATTTAGGGCGATATCATTCTGTATATATGGATCTGAAGACTTTCATGTCGAAATTCGTGAGAAGATTTTACAAAACAATACAGTTAGATGAGGTTATTGACAGATTTTACAATTTTAATGGAATCTGTTGTCTATAATGAATATGAAACCTACTATGGTTTTATGGTCTTTACCACTAATATTCATGCAGCTATTGGAGCAAGATAAGTGTGGACTCAGTGTACATACAAGTTTAAATCATTTAGATATAATTGCAGTAAAATGTTTGTAGATGTATCCATAAGCATTTAATTATCTCTTTCATTAAACTTGGAAAACTGTCAACTATTTCACTTGTTCTTGTTTATTAACTTGTAACATTCAAGAGAAGAGTAAAACTATTTCATCCATCCTATCAATTGCTGAAAGAAAATAATTATTGCTGTAATTTCGCGAACAGTGACTCAGTGTTGTTGAACAGGAATTATTGATTATTAACTTTGTAATTTTTACGATGGTGACTCATTGAGTGGTACCTTTAGCGGTGGAATAACAATTTCTTCTTTGGGGCTCTTCGATGTTACTAAATCTTTAAAGGTTTCAACATTATGGCCTGAAACGTTTAACATTTTTTTCTGCTTGCACTGCTTGAGGAACAAATTGTTCCAAAAACCTATATTTTCCTCTAGGGATTTCATTATTGAAGTTCCAGAATCTCCAAAATTGTTTTCACTCTGAGCTAATTTTACTGATCTGTTAATCAATTACTTTCTGAAGAAGCTTTTCTTCTTTATGAGTATCACACGATCTAAAATATCCATTTAATCCACATCCATAGCTTATCACCAGAATCCTGTGAAAGAATTCTAATTTCTGTGTATAAGCATTCTTTAGTTAATTATGCGTCAATTACCAAAATGTGTTGTAATAGAAAATTCCAAATAAAGTGCGTCATAAGGCTACAACAGAGCTTTTATTATATGAAAAAATAATAGAAGTTAGTTTCAATAAATAGAAGAGCATTTTTATTGTAAAGATCTATCTATCTAAATTACTATCTCCAAATGGTGCATGAACTTTATGTATTGCAGATTCCTTTCTTTCCTTATAAAGATGGCAATAAATATACAGTGCACTCCCGATTATCCGGGTTAATCACCGGGAGGCATCGCACGGACAATAGAAAAACACGGATAATCCGAAAACTCCTTTTTATTAAAGAAAAAATCATCAGTACAAGAATATAAAAATTACTTATATTTGCATGCTGTATAACATCAAACTAGGAATTTTCCTTTTAACATTTACTGCTTTAAAAAATCTGTTATGCGTCTTTGCTTCTGCTCTTTGTTAATCTCCTGTCGTATGTCGACACATTTTTACGAACCGCAGTAATGTCATAATAATCAAATCCTCTTTGTCCCATATAATCTAACAAAGTTTCCACAGAGTGTAGAGTAGAAGAATGAGAAATTGCATTTCCCTCATTTAGTACATCTTCTGCATCAGTATTAGCTGATTATCCATTATCAAGTTTTTGAAGGATTTCTAATTTTTGTTTAAAATTCAAAACGTTTCGTTTTCGTTTCACACCACACATTTTTACCAGTAAAAAGTTTCAAGCTACTGATTGACGATAAACAAGACGCAAAAAATTAAGGAACACGTGCGAAATTGAAAGAAGACGAAGAAATTAAAGAATGACGTGTCGGGAGAAGCGTGTTCGTACGAGAATGAGCTAGCAGGAAGTAGATGATTCATTTCTCGGAAAATTAGGGGTTGAACCGGTAGAGATTGCAAATGGAGGAAGAAAGAAAAAAATTATTCTTTAGCCTCCGCCATCACGGCTCACTAGTTTCACGGAATGAAGATCTCGATCGAACATCAACATCGATTTTACATGCATGATAAGCGTGAAAATGTTTCTCTTTAAAATTTTTTGTGAGTCCAGAATTAGCACGGATAATCCGCAAACCGGATAATCCGCGCACGGATAATAGAGTACTGTAGATACTGTACTAACATAATGAAAAACGGATAGGAAATATTTTTAGAATTACGACTGCAGTAGGTTTGTGTCAATTGCAAACAATTTAAAAATAATCTTTCTTCAGATTTGCATAGTTTTATTCCTTTTAGTGTGCAACTATTCCTGCATTTGGTTGTAATTAACCCGTGAGGACACGCATCGGGCCTGCGAGGCCTGATGCCTGAAAGAATTTATTACAGAAAATTAACCCCTCAACGAAAAAGAATCCGGAATCACAGAAACTACAGTCAAATTCATTTACTTACTGATCACAGGTATTTCAAGAATTTCCTCTTATTTGTTATCTGAGAAAACAGACGGTCGCGCTTCCGAAGCCTGATGCACGCGTTCGAGTTTCTGTGCAGGAGTGCTAAAGAGAACAGATAGATCTCGACAATTTATCGCTAACCGAATTACAAATATGAGATGTAAGGATTAGAAAAGCTTTTAGCTGAAAATCAACTAATGAAGAATGGATTAATCAAGAAAATAAAGAAAGTGTTGCTTTTGAATTAATTAGAGAACATAAGTCGAATGATGAAAAGACGGTTTAATCCAAAGGCCACTTTTTTCTTCTAGTTCCTTTGAAACCGGGCTATTTTGGGAGGCTAAGAGATGACTTGGACTTTCCCAACATGGGTGGTCATTTATCCAACCGAAGCTTGATGCCTGCGTTCGAGTTTCTGTGCAGGATTGCTAAACAGAACGGATAGATCTCCACAATATATCGCTAATCGAATTACAAATATGAGATGTAAAGGTTAGAAAAGCTATTAGATGAAAATCAACTAATTAAGAATCGATTAACGAAGAAAATAAAGAAATTTTTGCTTTTGAATTAGTTAGACATCATAAGTGGGAGGCTAAAAAGATATTTGACAATGAATGGGATATTTGTGAGACCACTGACTATTTTGAGTAGGGCAAGAGTTAAAAAATGGTGTAGTAGATAGGTGGAATTAACAAATTGTGTAAAACAGAACCTCTCAAAAATACGGAAACTTTTACACACAACATCGTCATACAACTATCCGAAAACTTTGGAGATGAAAAAGTGCATAATCGGTTCAAAAGTCTTGGAAATGGTTATCGATGAGACAGATGATGCATTAATACTTATATTCAGGCGAATTCAGGTAATTTTGGACCAACGTTTTCATAAGTACCTTGGAAGTACAATAATTCATCGAGATTCTTCAAATTAATGCACTCTCCAGAAGAGATTTATCTGAAAATTATTTTATTAATATTCATATTCAGTATACTAGTGCAACAAATGTTTCCTATTAGAGTAAATGTAATTCTCCGCGCGTTTTGTTAGAACAACAAGTTTCTGGGCTTACGAAAATCGACGCGCGTCCTCGCGGGTTAAACTTTTCATTAATACTCCTTTATATTTTTCTACGAATCATTCACAACTTTTTAATATTTTATGTTCTTCATTCCTTGAACCTAATACATAACAACTAAGCCTTTGTTGCAGAGGCAATTTGAAAACTTCATCGTCTTGAAGGCAGGTAATTATTGATTATGACGAAGGCACTATGGAAAGCATTTCGGTTAAATACTCCCACTCTGCATTTCATGCCGCATCCTTTTATACATTTTTCCTCTAACACAATTTGTGGGCGCAAGAATGGATCCACTGACTGTATGCATGCCGCATACAGTACAATCGCCGAGGATGGTCGGAGTTTCAGCTTATTTAACTCTTTAATCCCGAGGCCGCTTTTTCTTCTAACCCCTTTAACCCGGACTATTTTGGGAAGCTAAGCCATGAATTGGACTCTTCCAACCTGAGTGGTCATTTATCCAACCTCCCCACGCCTGCTGTGACCTTCCCTTAAGGCGCAAGGAAATGGGCTGTTGTGGGCAAGTATAATTGGAGCCCCTAACATCTGCTTATCTCCTAAGCGATCTCAGAAACTCCCCTCCCCTCAAAAGAAGCCAACCGCCTCAGACCGGCCTTCGTCGTCGTTAAGGAAAAATTTTTAGACCGCCCGGACCGCCTCGCTCGGTATGAGAGGGTTAATAAGTCGATTTTTTAAAAATCATTTTTGGCAAAACATTGAATATTTGTTTAAATCTCATCAAAAGGCATTAAAGAATATAAGAAACTCGTGTGAGTACATGTTGAAAGTACCTGTGGCGAGATGAAATAATTGTTAATGCATTCCATATTAAAAGAAAATTAATGTTAATTACGCTGATTAGCAGCATAGAAAAACAGAAAAGGAGAAATTACATTAATGTGTACTGCAGTCGACGCTCGTTATAACGACCACACATAATAACGACCATTCCATTTTAACGACCAGTGATAAAATCCCCATCTGTGTTTCCCTATGCACTCTATGGTTATTTTACTTCCGGTATATCGACCGTCCAATGTCGTCTAATTCCAATACAACTTCCGAATTCAACGGACACAAAAAAATCTCCAAAATTCCTTTATTTTCTACTTTAAAATCCATTTTAGAAATATATTTTTAATTGATAAAATTTTATTTTTAATACCAATGATAAAAAATAATTTGAGTATTTAGTTGGAATCTGTTTAAAAATAGCCTATTTTTACGGAACTGCTGATCGTGCATGTGTACATTTTTTAATTATTTCCACTATAGCGTC
The DNA here is from genome assembly GCA_013235015.1 of Araneus ventricosus. Taxonomy (NCBI): domain Eukaryota; kingdom Metazoa; phylum Arthropoda; class Arachnida; order Araneae; family Araneidae; genus Araneus; species Araneus ventricosus. The sequence continues at coordinate 92,546 of BGPR01005288.1, forward strand.
CACTCGTTATAAAGACCTTTTGCTGTGGGACTCAGAGGGTCGTTATAACGAGCGTCGACTGTATATATTGAATTTTAATTTTGTCCTTAAACGTTTCGACTCCCGTCAGATTATAATGTTCTAATACAAAATGCCGTTTCATATTGAAGGAAGTTTTAGGAAGTGAGAAAGGATTTGTAGGGAAATAGAGTGAATGTTTAAAAATGCATGATGCTTTTCAGACACTGTCTTCCTCAAAAAGCTCTTTTTGAATCGCATAGTAAGATATTTGTTTAGAAGAAACTGCAGCAGATTTATAAACGTCATCCCACATTACCGAAGAACATTGAACCTAAAGGCACTCACGGGTCGATACAAACAAAAATATGTTTTCAAATGAAATTTAGAGAAACAGCATTTCTTTTCACAAAAACAATGTTACAAAACCCCCCAAGACAAAAACCAGTAAGCAGCTATGTAATCTGTGAATAAAACAAGGATTTTTTCCCTCCAACTGTTGGAAAAGCCAACCTTTTCGTGGCCTGGAGAAGCCTTTAACACACAGTTTTCACAGCTACACAGGATCGGGCTTGAAATATTCTTTTTCTTCCCTACCTATCACTGTCTTTTGTTTCACGCCAGCTCTGAAAGATAAATGACAAGAGAAGAAAGAAAGATGCAGATATATCTTTTCTTCTTTGGCCCACCTGTCCCCTTCAGCAACCGACTGCAGCTCTTGAGAAATGCGGACGCGTAAACACGATTTGTCAATCGCAGCGGCCGAGGATTTGCTAGGGATATATTATATGCCCAGCGCGGATGTATCCACAAATTGCTGGAAGAGTGGGACGAGTCCACTAAAGTGGTGCTTGCATTTTTTAAATGTTCTCTGTCAGCCAAAACATTTTTCTCTTTGTCTTCGCTTTGCAGAAGCGACAGAGCCTGAAGCAAAGAGCTAAGCTGTGATGTTTATGGTTAAAGAATAAAAATGATAATGTGCGATATTAAAAAAAATAAATTGTTGATGGAGTGGTAATACTCAGGTATTCTACCAGATAGTTTGAGGATTGATACAAAATCATTTTATTTAGAATTTTATAAGGTGTCGTCTTGTTCTTGCTTCTAATAGGCTGTGGAATCTGTAACAATCCTTTCATTCTATGTTTTCAGTTGTTAATGGCGTTGTCTATTTCCAAAGTATACAACGCACCATTTTAAATTTAACTGTTTCGCAACAATTGATAAATGCACCATTCTTGTGTTTTTACACGAATGCATTTTGAAAACGTTTCCAATGGAATGCATTTTATTCTTTTTTTCTAATTAATGCAGGATGGCAGTTCAAGAGATTGCCTTTCCTTCACAAATAGATCCGAATTTTTTAAAATCTTTAGTAGAAAAAAATCGAATTTATTTTATGGTTAAAGGATAAAAATGTTAATGTACAATATTAAAAAATAAATTGTTGATGGAGTTGAAATACTCAGGTATTTTACCAGCTAGTTTGAGGATTGATGCAAAATCATTTTATTCAGAATTTTATAACGTATCGTCTTGTTCTTGCTTCTAATAAGTTGTGGAATCTGTAACAATCCTTTCATTCTATGTTTCCCATTGTTAATGGTGTTGTCTAATTCCAAAGTATAAAATGCACCATTTTAAATTCGTTTTAAATTTAACTGTTTCGCAATAATTGATAAATGGATCATTCTTGTGTTTTTACACGAATGCATTTTGAAAACGTTTGCAATTTAATGCATTTTATTCTTTTTTCTAATTAATGCAGGATGGCAGTTCAAGAGTTTGCCTTTCCTTCACAAATAGATCCGAATTTTTTTAAAATCTTAAATAGTAAAAAATCGAATTTATTTTATTTTTAATTAAGAACTTTTTAAATTTTGAATTTAAAATTTAAGTTCATTTAACACATTTTTCCCTTATTCATATGAAATTTTGTTTTAA
>BGPR01005289.1:0-22237 GCA_013235015.1 Araneus ventricosus
AGAAAAGATGAATTCTTGTTCTATTCGCGTCCTTAAGGAGTTCATTTCGGAAATAAGTTATTCGGAATATTTTTCGTGCTATTCGACAACCTCCACTATTTTATTCAAAATACGTTATTACTCTGGCGTTTCGCACCAAAACTGGAAAAGTATGGAGAGTACTAAGTAATTATATTTAGAAAAAATATTATTATTCTAATAATAAATGTTATTCTAAATAAAAAACAAAATAAATAATAATATTTTTCTAAATAAATTACATTTTTTTTTCATTCTCTGTAAAACCGTCGATGTTCATATAAATTATTTTTATAATTTAAATTTATAGACGAAATATTTGCCACTTTTACTTTCTTTGACTGGATAAAATAAAAAATACCGAAAATCGAGCCGGAAATTCATTAATTGTACCACTATTCTAAGAAAATAAAGAATTTTGAGATATGAATTGTAAAATGATACGATTCAATACGATACTGGCTAGAAATCTTTTTATAAACATTTTAGATCATCCAAATCGACTAATTCGTTCTCAAGTTCTTATCACTCACCACAATTCTAAATACAGTTACCACTAGAAAACTACAAAATGGTCCTTTCTGCTTAAACCTCCACAATAAATCTGTTTCACAATGTCATACGGACTCCTTCCTGAGGTTACTAAAATTTTTTAAAAATCCATGTCACTCACAATAATTGTATTCTATAAGATTGTTTCTCTCTATGTTCCTATTTGTTTCATGTCCAATCTTGTTGTTTCCAATGTGTGTTTTATACTTTGGTTTAAGCAGCAGTTGAGAATGAGCAGAAGTGCCAAGCACCACTGGTACTCATGTACAGAAATCAATCTAGATGATACGAATCAAATATTTATGATCAAAATAAAGTACGTAATAAAATATGCAAAAATGAAATCATTATAAAAAAAACTGCCAATAAAACTTTTGTAAAAACTAGTAATTCTGAGAACAGGAATCTCGTGTCCAAAGTAAATAAATAAATCCAAGATGCTTTTTTATCGTAGTCTTTCAAAGTTTAGACAATTCTACACCTTAATTATTTACACACGTCTCTGCTTTTATCAGCATTTACAAAATTATAATTAAATATCTGCTTTTATCAGTATTAACAAAATTACAATTAAGCGTTATTTGCTAGAATCGTTGAGAAAAGCTGAACATAACATAGAATTCGACCATTAAAATGGCCGCCAACTTGAAACGGAATGAAATATAGAAATCCTTATACATGTATCGGTCAAGGGACATCCATGTCAAATTCAAAGAAAATCAATCAATTCGTTTGGTCGTGACTGAGTCAAAACCAAACTTTTTTCACCCGGTCAATTAAAGGAGGTTCGAAACTCTGGTCCGAAACATCGTCGTCTCCAGGTTTGATTCGTCACTCTTGTATCAGTCTGGCTTGAATGCACAAGCCGATGTATTCTGTGAGTAACGATTTTTACATCATACAAGCTACAGAAAGAATGCCAGCTTAAAAACAGTATCATGTTAAAAAAAAAAAAAGGCACAGTTGGGGTCAGCGCCGTATATTTTTCGTGAAAACGTCGGGATAAAACCACAAAACAAGTGTTTCGTATCAATATGTAATTTAATTATCAATCTCTTTAATACAATATTTACACAGAGTAGTATAATGGTAACAGAATAGCTCTTTAATACAATATTTACACAGAGTAGTATAATGGTTACAGAACAGATAAATCACAAGCTACTACAGGCCCTTGCTACATGCGTTAAACTTGTGATTTATCTATTCTGTAACCATTATACTACTCTGTGTAAATATTGTATTAAAGAGATTTATAATTAACTTACATATTAATGCGAAACACTTGTTTTATGATTTTATCCCGACGTTTTCACGAAAAATCTACGGCGTGTACCCGAACTGCGCCTTTCTTATGTTTTATTTAGAGTAGCTTTTGATGGCACCATCTGTTGACAGTATATAGATCTACATTTCGCGTATGCGTAGTAAAACATTATTTACTACGAATACTCATATTTACCGTAATATTCAAACTTTTGAATTCAAATTTCAATACTATGTTTCTTTTACGTATTGTCAAGTATTCTGTAAGTTTCGTGCAATTCGAAAGAAAACTCTGTATGTTAGATATAATAAAAAAACATGCGGAGTTTGAAATTTTCGATTTAATACTAATTTTTACTTATATTCTGATAAATATTTTTATTATATCACTTTGGGTCCTAGTAATAATCCTCAAGCTGTTTAAAATGACACAAGAATCAACCTCCAGCTAAACGCGTTTCCACGCTACACTTATTTATAACCTTCATAGAGCTAATTTATAACAATCACGCGCATGCGCCTATACTGGTACTATGAAGTCACAGGCAAAACAAATACTTTTAAGAACGAGAACCGTCAGAGGTGATACAAAAGCGCAACCTAGTCACAAAGTTGTCAGTCACAAGTTTAAGAGTTTTTTTTTTAATGCTTGCAAATGAATCAGTTACGGAACTTTTGAGTCTAATGAGGTCTGTCGGCTTCTTCTTGTACACCAAATCTTTCATATGACCCCAAAGAAAGAAATCACATGGATTCAGATCTGGTGACTAAGATGGCCAATGCAATGCACCAGGATTGCTCTAGACGGCTTAGGTCGGTTTCTGAATGTTGCAGACCACTTCCGTAGCAATAGTGTGGCATTTTCGCTACATAAATACCAATTTTTAACAATAAATATATGATCTTTGGTTGAATATGACACTTTGGGAGACATTTTCAAAATGGCGTGTAACTGATAAGAAACAAATTCCTTTTACGCCCTCTGCCACTGCATGCATTCGTGGCGCCATCTAGTGAGACTCTGAGAAGTTATTTCAGTTAAAAGTTGCAGGTTAATTAAAAGTCACCCTGTACATGATGATACAATAAATTATTGAAGTAAAACAATCTATAGACATTAGAGACGCAGATATATTAGTTTCTTGGAGGGAAGAAATTTCTGATGCAGTGTGTGACCGGGTAATAAATAGATCGGACTAAAAACAAATAGAGGACTAACAATTTTGGGAAATAATTTTTTTTCCGAACAACGAAGATTTCGCAAAACAAACACAAGAAAAAAGCGGCGAAATGTGTAAGATTAGCAGAATTGCATCCCACTATCGTTTGATGGTATCTTCGCAATAGAGATGAGCAGACGAAAGTGAATTTTTTTTCCCCCAAAGAATTGCAAGGAGCTGCCACCAGCTCTCAAGAAAAATTTACGGAAATGGAAATCGGAACGACAAACAAAACCCAAAGTGAGAAATGTGCCCCTTTACACATTTATCAGCAGTTTCTTGAATGAGACTGTGAAAATTGCTTACACAACTTTTTGAGCGCTACTTCGTTGCTTCCTGTTCACTAAAATTTTTCAAGCTCATTTCAGAAATGTTCATCAAAAATACTGATAATATTATAGGACCTAGTAAAAAGTGCAGTATCAGTAACTGTGCTCCTCAAAGAAGCGAATAAAAAATATAAAAGTTGCTATTACATATAAATATTGTTTTTACATATAATTGAACGTAGTAAAAGTTAATAATTAATGGTGATGGTTCTAATCCTATTTGATCTTACATATCTACCTAAGTAAGAGAAAGTGTGGCATCTTCTGTTGGTCAAAGCAACCTCCGAGCACCTAGGTAGTACATAAAATAGACGTCTGACTTAGCACCAATATATGGGAGTAGGTTGCCTTCCTGGAGGTTAGTAGGTTGTACTAGCAGTAGTTAGTAGGTAGTACTTAAAATAGAAGTCTGACTTAGCACCAATATATGGGAGTAGGTTGCCTTCCTGGAGGATAGTAGGTTGTACTAGCAGTAGTTAGTAGGTAGTTCCTAGGTAGTATTTAAAATAGAAGTCTGACTTAGCACCGATATATGGGAGTAGGTTGCCTTCCTTGGGGTTTTCAGGGGGAACTGGGTCATATTTGTGTTTCGCTTGGAGATAAGACAGAAAATTTTAACAGCCAGCCCCACAGTAAAGAGCAATATTTTGCTATACCTCGCATCGGTCTACCAGCTTTTGAGTTATGCTGATTAATACCACAGACACAGGAAAGATCTTATAACCTTTTTCCTCCGATTCATATTCCTCAACCTTACCATGCCTTAAGCCGCGCCACTGGTTACAAATATAATTCGTTATTTATGTTTTAAATGTCCAGGGCAAATAAATCATTTTCTGTCAAATTTTATGAGAAACTGACGGCCAGTTAAGGTTCGATTTGGGTAAAAATCTTCTTTGAAGGGACTACATTCTATAACCGATCAGCCATTGTACTTATTGGAACGATATCTTTACTAGCGCTCACACACAGGAGAAATATTTAAGATCTTCGGAAAGAATCAACGAGTTAGCGTCAAAATTTATGTTTAATTGACGATCGGTCAAGTCTCGGTTCGGATAAAATATTTCGACTATGAATGGTTATGATTGTTAACCTATCATCCTTGCAATTACTGTTGCGATATCTTTACCAGCGTGTGGCGCTGCGGTCAAGACTTCAGACAGAGAAGTGAACCGACGAGATCGAGTTGAACGTGACTAAAAATAAATGCGCAGTTGTGAAATAATTCAGTTTCCAAGTTTCGAATTTTTCCTTGTTTTGTTTCAGATACCGACGTCGCCTTTGTTATGTTAATAATCAATTAGCAGACCGCACACAGCGCTTACATACAGGAAAACTGTTTTAGATCTCTAGAAAGAATTAATAAAATTTCCATCAAAATTTAGGTAAAGTGACGATCATTTAAGATTCAAATCGGATAATGAACATCATCTTCGAATGCGTTGTGTTCATTTACTGGTCACCCATCGTACTTATCACTTGGCGCCTTTACCAGGGCTTACACACAGTAAAACTGTTTTAGATCTGTAGAACAAATTAATTAAATTTTCGTAAAAATAAATGATAAATTACTGATCAGTTTAGAACTCTAAAACAAATTAGTCAAATTTTCAGCAAAATCTATAATAAATTGATGGTTGATTAAGGCTCATTTCACATAAGGAATATCGTCTTTGAACACTATGTTCATCAATCGATTAGCCATTGTACTTATTGGCACGGTATCTTCACCAGCGCTTACACACAGGAAAAGTGGTTTAGATCTGTAGAACAAATTAATTAAATCTTCGTAAAAATCAATGATAAATTACTGATCAGTTTAGAACTCTAAAACAAATTAGTCAAATTTTCAGCAAAATCTATAATAAATTGATGGTCGATTAAGGCTCAATTCACATAAGGAATATCGTCTTTGAACACTATGTTCATCAACCGATTAGCCATTGTACTTATTGGCACGGAATTCACCAGCGCTTACACACAGGAAATATGATCTAGTCCAATCAGTCTGTCGCACATCTGGGGAAATATTTAATGTTCATCAAATGCATATGCATGTAGGATTTTCAGCGGAATGGAACTCTGATACACAATCCCGTGACTCTGCCACGTGATTTTACAGAAGGAAGGAAACGAGAGTTATTCAGGAAATGGATTTCAATGTTTTTGCTTTATGTGTTGTCATGGTTTTAAACCCCAAAAATATATCTAATAATTCCCTCCTGGATTTTAGTAAATATCTCTAATCTAAAGATATTGTGTTTTTCAAAAGTGCACGCCAACACGATATTTCATGCGATCAGTAGTCACGTGTACTCCAACCGCAAAACACCTCATTTTGTCTGTTCCGGGGGTATCAATAAATTCTGAAGACAATAAAGTGGCAATAAAGAAAATCCTTTGTCTGCAGGTTTCAAACTATCTGACATTTAAATAAAATCTCCCTAGGGACTTTGAGTTTTTTAGAGGCGAAGAACTGAATTTTATTCTCCGAACAGGATAAAAGGTTATATGGCTCAAGGGTTATTTGCACCGTTTCTAGAAGATTCGAAATGTTTTAAAAAACAGTTTTTGACGAGGATTAAAGCAATGTATTAAAAAAGGAAAGAGAACTTCATTAAATAGGTGTGTGTGATATACTTTTTTATTATAAATATTCATAAGGTATGAATTAAAATATTCATTCTGATATGTAATGTTAGAAGTATGAGCATAAATTTCGGTTGTAAAGTGCGTAATAAAATGGCTGAATGTAGTAAATTTCAATAACCTCATGTTTACAATTTGGGGTCAACAAACTCATAGTTTTTTTTTTCTCTGTAGGAAATGTTATTGTGATTATCTTTTGATGTTTTTATCTCAAAAAGCTAGCGAATATTTTTAGTAGGAGGTAGTATTTCAAGGGTAATGTCTTTGAGTTCCGCATAAAATAAAATTCAAATTCAATGTTTTTGGTTCACTGCTAAAGCGTTTTATTTCAAATTAAAAATTCGATGTAATATGACTCAATTTATATTTAAATTAAACTTTCCCCCCTGTTTCACTCTGAATATCAAATGTTTTCCGCTGTTATGAACTCTAAAGAATTTTGCTGTTGAAAATGATAGTCTTTTTGTTAATAATAAAGCTTTGATGGTTATTAGTCATTCAATATAAAGTTCCTTTTTTTAAAAAAAAGATTAATTTCTTTTAAAAAAAAGAGTGGGAATAATAATATTTGAAAAAGAGGATGAAAAAGAGAGAAGTGTTTCGTAATACATCTAAAAATAAATTATTCGAATTATTAAGTCTTAGATGTACGCGGAAAAGATGAATCATTAATAAAAAAAATTATTAAAAAGAATTTGAATTTGATTTCAGCAGAAAAACATATATAAAGTGATAACGTTCGTGTTAATTCAACTGAAAATACTGAATCTTTCATGCGTGCTAGTAAAACAAACAACAAATACTTATCCTCTCTGAAAACAGAAATGACTTATGAAAGAATAGTCAAGAAAAAATAATTTTATCTATCGTTAAAGTTCCTTTTTATTTTCTCATATACGAAGTATAGAAATAAAAAGAATTGCTCTCATCGAAAAATTCCGACTATGAGATTTTGATGAATATCCACGTTTTAGATCTTCCTGAATCCCTCTCCCGCAAAAAAAAACAACAACCAAAACCCATTTTTGGATTTTTTCTGCTTTTCTTTAAATTTTCTATGATTTCTTTAAATTTTTCAATGAAATTAGTCAAAGGGAAGTCAGTCCCTCCGTCAGTTCCTGTCCAGTAGCGGATTTTGACTAGGGTTTCTTACCCGGGAAATCGTAACATTTTCAGACTTTTTGTATTCCCGGAAATTGTACTTGGTTCCAGGAAATTCCCGGAAACAAAAAAATTGTAAAATTATTCAGAAAATCACATCTAAAAAATGATATTCTACAAAATTATGTTAAAAAAGAGTTTGGCTGTGAAAAGATGGTTTGTTTAGACTCCGAAACACACTGGAACAGTTTGTTTGCAATGCTTGAAAGATTTTTAGAGATAAAATCAGCAAATTCAAAAACATTAATTGATATTAAAGAACAACAATTTTTTGGCTAATGTAAAATTTGAAACTCTGACTGTTATTGTAGTAGGCTTGAAGACAGTAAAAATTGCCTAAAAAAACTATGCAGTCGAAACGCGATTTTGTTAACTGCCAAAGGAGCTTATTTGCTTTCATTATTGGCGACTTGAACAAATAAAACTCAGAATTTGCTAAGAATATAAAATTTTCCCTGGTCCAAAGAATTAGTGAGAAACGCAATGTTACTTTAGTTGCAATATTTAAATTTTGGGAGAAAGTATGAGATGTGTGCTGCTGCAGTTACTGCTGATCTTTCACGTTTACCAAATAAAAACTCTTTTATTCAACAAGTTAAAATAATTATAACAAGGCTTTTTTGCGAGAAAGACGAATCACTGTCCAACTCTTTGCCTTTAGAAGAAGAGAGTCCGGAAACTTTGGAAGAGAAATCTTTAACGTTGTAAGTAAAATTAGAAAAAGCAATCCACTCAAAGACAAAGGTCTTACTTTGTTCAACTAGCAAGAGTTCTAACTTGAGCAAGATAGGGAAGCAAGAGTTGCAGTTATTTGACTCAACTGAAAATCGATCGTCAAATATTACAAAACTGGATGAGGCTTTGTAAACAATTCCTACATCAGCTGAAAGTGAGAGGGAATTTTCTGCTGCCGACTTGTTCAAAACAAAGCTACGAATTAGGCTGAATGATAAAAGCATATTGGTTATGTTTTCTTTTAGAATTTATGAAAAGACTTATTTTGTGTAATTATTATTGATATCAATTAAAAATAGCTAATTTTTTAGATTTTTTTCAAATTTTGATGCATTCTCGGAAACCCCGAGAATGACTGTTTTGTTCCCGGAAATTCCCGGGAAGGAAAAAAGCCAAGAAATCAGAAACCCTAATATTGACATTATGAGGTCACAGCCGCAAAATTGTGTTGAGGCCTCTTCCCTAACTAATGTCGCAGTTGGCTTAGCAAAGCGATGTACGTCGAATTAGATTTGAAACCCCCTCAAGTTCTCGAGACACGAGGCGAGCACATCTAGATTCTGTGCGAAAAACCGCCACTGCTCTTGTGTATATGAACATTGTGACTCCAATCCGAAACGAGATAGATGGATGCAATTTGGCATTTGGTTTTATTACCAGAACTGTAGATCTGTATCATCTTAAAAACAATTCTGGACCCAATCGGTCATCGGCTTTCGATGATCGATAAGTAATCGATTTTCTTCAGTATCACAGAGCTAAGCGTATATATAAAATATGCCATATTTTCCGAGAAAGTCTAAGTAAGAAGACTCTGGCGGGGGGAGGGGAGAGCAAAATAACAAAAAAGACAAAGAGAGCCAAAAAAAAAAAAAAAAAAAAGGGGGAACCCCCCTCCCCGAAAAATCTCTCAAAACCTAAAGTATTGAAACCAAAAAAAGAAAACTAATTTTCTGTAAATACATTAACAAAGTGTCACTCTGAAAGAAATTGATAAATACATATAAGTAATACTAAGAATATTTTGATATTAATTAGTATTTATAATTCCAGAACTCAATAGAACACAGGCGAACTATAACAAAAATTCTAATAAATTGAGCGATTTTCGCGTTATAATGTGTTAACTAGAATTCAGAGTGCTTCCATTATAAAATATTTATAAATTTGCGCACACTCGACAGACAATTTTGAAAATCTATCGTACTGTGAAATTTCCGACTAAATACTCTTTAAAATTTCGATGATTTCAAAAATATCGAAATAAAAATTGAATATATTTTAAAATTTATCCCTCTGTCAGCCTTTATAAAAATACAATCACGGAGCGTTTATGCTTTTTTGGCCATATTGTTTTGCTTCATATTTAAAAAGTGTATTCGGCCATGGTATACGTATCTTCCTTCTGCAGGAAAAGTAAACTTATTCTTTTATGTTTTTAACATTTTTAATACTTTGGAAGGCAACATCAATTCAACCAGTTAGAAACACAATTGATGAAAACAGCCGATTGATCAACTTCACTTTGAAAAGAAATTTGTAAAAAGCGCTGTTTCATGCTTTAATTGACTATTTAAACCATTTGAAGTATCAAAGTAAGCCCATTACCGAAAAAAACTTGTCTCCCTTTTCCCTCCAAACGTCCGCTTAACAGGCACGGTGTGCTGCTAATTTGAAGACGCATTTATTTATTTGCTGCCTGCAAATTTTTGTAGACACCATCGATCCTCATCCAAAAGCGACAGTATGTTCGCACATGTAGAAAAGAATCGGAAGGAGAACTTGTTATCTATCGTTATCTTGGGCCGAGACCCTTCCCAAGTTTTATTTGGTTTAGTTATATTAATCTCCAGTTTCGAAGCTACACGAGGGCCATTTTGAGACGGACCTCATCATTTTGAACCGTGGTCAGCCGTGAACGACACCGGAACCGTCACCCCCTTTCGCACCACACCAGCGGGAGGAACGTGAGAGATATAGGACGTGTCTATTGCATTTGACCTTCCACAACTTCAACGTGCACCAGGCCCATATACACTGTGGTTTTTCCATGGAATCGGATAAGCTGTCTCTAATGGGATAATGGGGGGGGGGGGGCCGATGAGACCAGATGGTGCCCAGTGGAGGCTTGTCCATTAGGGCTGTAGAGCTGCAGCACCCTCTGGAATTTTCTGAAACTTGTATTTTCATTTTTAATCTTATTCGCTAATTTTTCACTCTCAGAGCTCCATGACTGATAAAAATGCAAAGAAAGTAATAAAAAATTGAAAAGAAGACAGAAAATGAATCAACAAGTAAGAGAGAAGCAGGTCTGAGCTGCAAAGTACTCTGTCCCCCAGCCCAGATTCGTTCACTGCGCAGAAAATTCGGAGAGAAAAAGAAACCCTTCCTTCCTTTAACTTCGACGGGCTATGGGCTGCCGGACGAACAGCTCTATCTGGCACGGAGCCAAATGGACGAGGAAAAAGATACTATTTTTGATTTATTGTTTGTTTTTTCTTCATTCCCACAAAAAGTGGCAATATCGTTGGCTATTTATGGGTTTTGGTTTCGGTTTGTGTTACGTCGACAGAAACACACCTAGTTGATTGATTATTTGTTTTCTCTTGAAAGAAGGCTAGATTTCTATTGAAGAAGATATTCATTTTTGGAAGAGTGTTATCGAGTGAAGTGGGCGAGTAGGGAAACGTGTATGTGGAGCTCCGATTATTATTATTTTTTCGTCAGCAGAATCACCACATCAACATTCACTTAACTTTCTGTTAGTAAAACTAGTAGTAAATGTCATATGCTGGTTATTTAATTTGTTTGAAAAGCAGGAAATTTCAGATCTGGCTTTGGAATTTAAAAAATTTGGCCTACTGAAAGATAAAGTAGCTTTTTAAAAATGTATTTTCTTGATAAATATTATCTTGCAACTCTCCTAGATTCTGAGCTCACGAGCCTCCACTGATGTTGCCGATTGCAATTTTGGAGGACAAAGGTTTTACCCTTGTTTGGAAAGCACTTTTCCCATTCATGTAACAGAAGAATATATTACCACTGGAGTAACAGGAAGTTGACCTAGTCTTACTTCTGTGCGTTAGCGTTAATTTTCTAACTCGAGTTCTGTGTTTCTGTCGAGTGTCTGTGTATTACTATTAATATGGAAATCGTATAGGATTTTTCTCTGTGTATTTATGTTCTTTGTTATCTCTTGGCGTTACTGATTATTAAGATAATTTCCTGGTTAAAATAAACGTTTATGTCGTCCATAAAGCATTGAGCTTCCAATGCAAAAGTATCTGACACCTTTTATCAGCTTGTACAGCTTATACAACTGTTATATTATATAGCTTGTAAAAGTGAACTACCAATCAAGTGTTAATCAACAGCAAACAGCCAAGTATTTAAGATTGCGCATAACTGTAATTACTATTTCTTTAATGAAAGATCTTTTTAATGATACTTTAACGAAACAATCTTTTTCCATAAATGTAAAACAGAAACACAAATATCTAATTTTAAATAAGTATTAACTATATTTTTTAAAATATTAAATGAATCGAATTTCTCTCATAATAATTATTTTCAGTTATTTAGAACCGAATTTTCTAAGCTTCTTAATTAATTCATAAGATAAAAAATGAAAGCCTAGAAAACGCTACATTCGATACATTGTTATAAAACTTAGTGCTCAAATTGCATAGGGATGCTTTTTATTGGTTTTTTCCTAGTATACAGAGTGTAAAAAGTGCTTAGAACTATGAAAAGGACCATTAGCCATAAAAAGAAAGGGAAATAGAAAATAATACGAGTGCTCGTGGCCGGTATCATATTCTCACAGTCGGTGAAAAAAATCAATCGCGAACGTATTTCTTTCAGTACAAGCTGATTTTGTTTTTCAGATACTGAAGATGAGCTATGTAATTTCAGGAAGCATTGGAGTCGCTTTATGCTCTGTATAATATGGATAAGATGTATGATGATTTCAAAAAAGTCATTTCCAATTTAATCGTCTTAATTCTAATATTTATCTTGATGCATGTAACTGATACTTACTTAAAGATATATATTCTTTAGTAATTTTAGTATTTTTCACTTTTGATTTTAAATACGCATAAAAATCAAACAATGAGTTTTTTTCTCCATGAGAGAGGTTGCGGAGTCAAATTTAATCATGACAGAACTGGTTGGGTCATAACAAAACCCAAAAACTCTCTACTAATAATCAAGGAGAATGTGCGTGTGTGTCTGTGTGTTGGCGCTCTACAGGGCAGACCGTTGGACTTACAGCTACGAAAGTAGCACGAAAATTCTTTGGAGGGTGAGAATGCGCACCTCGGACCTGTTTTTTTGAAATTTTAATTAGAATTTTAATTAATTAAAAAAGATGCGAAATTTTGGCGTTTTCCTTAATAACTTTCAAAAATATTACAGCACAAAAATCATTTTTGCACCATCTGAAAGCGCAAAAAATTATATTTTCAATGATATCAATAAAGTTGTCGTACGAGTTTTTTTCTAATTTTAATAACCTTTTAAAAATATTTTTCGGCATAAGTTACTACAGTGGTCATTATTGCAGCGCAACTCAAACCGTTTTCATTGTTTAAACAAATATTGCATTATAATAATTATTGCAATAATTCTATATTTTTCTTTCATTGTTGTAATCTGAGATAGGATCCTAATACATTTTGCTTTCATATTTTATTTCATCAAGATTTTTGTGAAATTTGTAAACCAAGCTCTCCGAGATATTGCTTTTCTTACATTAAGAAATATATCAATAAAGCTGAATGGTTATGGTTGCTATGTTTTCATCCTTTTCTCAGCATGATTTTACCCAGCTAACATGCCGCTGGTCATAAAATGTGCCGCGTCATTTTAATGTTGAAATCGAATGCATATTTTACAAGAAGAATAAGAAAGTGAAGATAGTGCCGACAACATGGAATTAGAGTTTACATGACATGGTCAGTTATTTGACACCATTAGGAACATTTATGTAGACAATGAAGAGAAGAGGTCCAAGGTCACTAATAGAACATGGGTTCATGGGTTAAATATCTACCACACTACTCACTACTGAAGTTTAAAATTACGTTGTTAAGAGAACAATGAATATAAAATGATGCAAGATTCAATTGAAATCATATTCCCGGCGAACAAGCTGGTCGCCGTAGGCGGCTAGTACAAGAAATAAAACCTCATCTACATTTCCTGCAAGATGCCTATTTATATACAGGATGATTTATTTACAATCAGAGAGTTATTGAGGGCGCGTTGATGTGGTAGAGGTCGATGACGAGACCGTCATTGATAATGGTACATATACACCTCCCGGTACGATTAGCAGCACCACATTTCTCCTCTTTGGGCGCAGGATAATTCACGAAACATGCCTAGCAGGAAAGGTTCGCCATTACTTTAAGGGTGGTTAAACCCTTACAAAATAGACCCTAATACACATGGCACACAGTTACTTAGTAGGACCGTACATCCGGCATCTTTATACAAGATATCTTGTTTACCCTACGCATAAAATGCATGCCAGCTATTTCCATGTAAATGTGGCGATGCATAATGCTCGAAATCCTCATCGGGAATGACAATTTAAAACAGCGCCCTCTACCATCACAGTGCGCCGTTTCCGTGCATATATATAAGTAACTACTACATTCGCTTATTTCAGTCTCTTCTACTTTCTTCTGAATTTACGTCAGAAATTTTTGATAAATACCCTGTGAAAAAAAAAAATCCATTCTTTTATGTGAATAATTCAGACCAATGACTAAAAAGAAAGACTTTAAAAGATAACTAAGATAAGATGTGAGAGGAAAAATTTAAATTTCTAAAAGCAGGAGAGAAATATAGTAGATAAATTCGGTAAAAGAAAAGTCAATTATTAAAACCCAGGGATTAAATAGGTCATGGAAACAACATATAAGGCTGCAAAAAATACAAGGACATAAAAATCAAAATTTTTTCTAAGCACGCTTAATACTAGAATTCATATTAAGAAGTTCATAACCCAGTTTATTCAATAGCATTCACTAGAATAAATCCCAGAAAGTTTGACTTCAACAAAAAAGAATTAAAAACTTTTTTTCCACTAGAGTAAAGAAGCAATGCAAAAATATTTTTCTCCTTTTTTCGAAATAGAATGTATGAAAAACGTGTCTACAAAAAACATCCCCGAGTTCATTCCACCATTCTCGCTCCCGGTTGTTAAATCAAAAATCGATCGTTTCTCTGGTTGTTGGCAACAAACTTATAAAAATGGACTTTTTTCATTTGATCTCTCTATTCGTTTAAAATTTTTTGCTCGGAGGGATTTTTATTTCGAGTGAATACTAATAAATAGAAAGTGTTTATTACTAATTTCTAATAAGGAGTATTTTCTATTCATTTGCTTTTCCTCGTTTGATTATTAACAAATGAGTTTAAACACCTGATAGCGTCTAATTTTAAGTTTGAGTAGTTAATGACCTAAACGACTCAGAGAATGTAAACATATTGGGTTTGATTTTTGTTTTATTCCACTCAATTAATCTTTATAAAAAGATCGAATACATAATTAATTTCTTTCCGGAATTCATTAATTTTAATAGATGAATTTAGTTCAGAGTTTACTAAAGTTCAAATTTAATGCTCCAAATTGATTTGGTAATTGCTATTTAAATAATGTGCCTTCGCATCAAAAGTTTTCGGAAGTTTTCATTACGTATATTTATAATCTCCTTCATGTTTTATTTATTTAGAACCTAAATGTCCCGGATCAACGCTTGGCAACTATGACAACCCTTTCTCTCCAGCGTGCATAAAAAAATTCGAACCTACTTTAGCCCAGAATGCAATGATTATCCTCGAGTTTCTTTTGGCGCGCGCTTAAGTCGAAAGGAAGGGTAGTAGCGAGTGTTTCGGAGGTCACGAGTTGCGCCAAAACGCAATTTGGCCTTGTTAGATAAAGGAAATTTAATATGCAATTTGAACGCCTTGTTTTTAAACGATTGAAATGAAAATTAGACACAGATACATCACAGAAGATCACATGCCAAATTTCATTTATCTAAGTAGTTAAATTTATGAGTTATCGTGTTCAGAAGCATGCGACTATACAGACAGACTCACCGTCAACGCGTTGACGGATATTTGGTACAAAATTTGATACGAACCTACATTCTTTATGATAAAACTGTGCACCAAATTTCATCCCTATAGCTCTAATAGTTTTCGAGTTATCGTGTTCACAGACAGACACACTTTCTCTTTGAATACTTCGTATACGAGAAAGTAAAAATCGATTTTTTAACGTAGGACTACGTTCCTCCCATTGGGGTCTCAGGAAGGAAATGGATTCACACGCCAAAACGCCACAAAACTTGGTATGGGAGATCCTCTATATCTCGGTAACTACATATGTTAAAAATATAACTGATGTCTTATTTTAGATATAAAGGGTAACAACAGAAGTTACAAAAGAAAAAATTGAAAATCGGAAGTGTAGTTCAGCGACTACTGAGTCGCAAAGTTAGGTAAAAATAAGCATGAATTGGTGACGCGATCCTCTATATCTCGGTAACTATATATGTTAAAAACATAACTAATATCTTATTTTGGAGATAAAAGGTAACAACAGAAGTTACAAAAAAAATTACTTAAACTTCAAAACTTACGAGAAGCTTCGAGAAGCAAAAGTGTCACGCGAGTAAAGTAGTCCTACGCCTTTAACATCAGCGGCTGTTTGAAAAGGCAGCCTCCCGTCATTTTTTTTAATACTATGGTCCGAAGTTGTGACGGACAACTTCACCGCGGGAAAAGCCATTTTTATAGATTATTTTAGAATGTTTTTCTTAGCGCCAATCGAGGGCACATCCAAAGAATTCATTTCTACAGACTGTTCTTTAACTTCTTTTGTTTGACGCTCGTAAACATGGAATTTTGTAATCGATTTTTCAATCGCTTTCTGATCCGTTAGAGTTTTGAAATTTTGTACACATGTATTTCCTCGATAGCAATATACTATAAAAAATGATTTTACAATTTTTTAATATCTATAATTAGAAATTAGAAAACAATAAGAAGGACAAAAAAAGAAGAAAATAAATTTTAAAAAATCATTTATACTTTTTAGTACGCTAATACAAGTGTCTGTTTAAAAATCGTCTTTATTTCATTTATTTATCATATGGTCTATATGACATCGTTTGTGGGAATATAAGATAAAATCGGGGTGGAATATTTCCAATTCTTTCTACATATACCAACTTGTACAGGGTTCCCACTTATATCCGTTACACCCCCTTAACTTCTAAACGGTGACAGCTTAGGCCATAAAATTGGTGTCTAGGCATAGTAAAAAGGCTATGCGTTACTCGATGAGACAATTGACAACGCCATCTATTGGCAAATCTTGGAATTAGCGGTCCTATCTCGTAAACGGTGAGAGATACGAGAAAAAAGTCAATTAAAACATTGTAGCGCGTCTTCGATTTAGTATGAAAAGACACCTTGCGCACAGTAATACTAAGAACAAAACGCGTAAAACACGCATTTGTTTGGTGGCGATTTCCAACACTCTTACACCGGAAAAGCGTTAGAAAGAAAAGAAAACAATTAGTTATCAGCAGATATTTCTATTTTCGACTTTATAATGACTACGCCATCGGTCGACGTTTATTGATCAAAAGATGATCTTTTTTCCTGTTGTCGCGAGCTGTTACGTCACAGGTTTGGAAAATCGCGACCAAACAAATATGTGTTTTACATGTTTTGTTCTTAGCATTGTTGCGCTCAAGGTTCTTTTCGCACTAAATCGAAAACGCTCTACAATTTTGTTATTGACTTTTTCCCTGTATCTTGTACCGTTTTCGAGATAGGAACGCTAACTCCGATGTTTTCCGCCAGGTGGCGCTGTAACTGATCTCACCGTATAGCGCATGGTCACTTTACTATATCTAGACACCAATTTTATGGCCTAAGCTGTCACCGTTTAGAAGTTAAGGGCGTGTAACGGATATAAGTGGGAACTATACAGTGACTCTTAAAATCCGTCGTACATCACTTTCTCCTTGTTTATTTTAAAGGTCTAAAAGAATAAACAAGTTTGTTTCAAGCTTAGCATCTGTAGGAATCGGAAAATATACATTGCAATGTATTAGGATAAAAACTGAATCAAAGAATTGGTAACATTTTACGTTTCCCAGTTTTACGTCGAAGTTATAAATTCTGAAGTCACAAAATTGAGCACAAAAGTTGAAGAATTTGTAAAATAAATAAAATTTTAAAAAAACTCGAAAAAATACAAATTAAGGTACAGTTGCAAATTCTTTCGTATTTAGAACGTCTACTAAAGGGCATGGTATAAAATTGATAGCAGTTTGTGGTGTATCGTTAAATATTTTTATCGTTCCTTCTTGTGAAACTGTTTTAAGTAAAGGGTAGAGACTCCGAAGTTGGACCGGCGACGCCTAGATTGGATGGATATCATAACTTCAATTCTATTACATATTCGGGCCCTAAAATACGCAAATGACATTAAAACGATGTAAATGGGATGTGTGAAATCATTTTTAAGAGAAAGCGCTAAGTGGTTATAGTTACAGAACAAGTGTTTAGATTTAGGTATCATCCATTAACTATTTTAACAAAAGACAAAAAGCACTTACGCTGTTTTAAATTAAGCAGGAAAATATTTTATTTTCAGATGGGAAATTTCTTTAGCTACAATTTACTATATTCATTTTATTGAAATAGTTTTTTAAAAAAAGTTTAGGAATTTTTTTTATTGTTTTTGTCTAAAGGTCGCCTAGATTGGACCACAAACAGTTGCCTAAATTGGACCTTTAAGTCAACGGAATTATTATGTTAAACTATAGGGATAGTTCAGAAGGCAGTTTATCACCACTAGTAGTCCTCATACATTGGAATTCGAACAAATTAAAGCAAGAAACAAGAAAAAGACACTCAAGCCATCGAATGTTGGATCAAAAATTATAAAAACAGGATGCATAACATTTGTATTATTTGTGAGGAGAAAAGGGAGAAGAGGACGTGGTAAAGAGCATAAAATGTCACAGGATTTAAAAGCTCATTTTTGCTTCAATTGTGCTTAAAGAAATTGGTGGTCCAATCTAGGCAACTTGGCTGGACCGATGACACATTTTTTTAATCTGCTTTTTTCCTAATTTAAAGTTTATTTCTTAAACAGTTAATTTCACTGTTCTGAAAATAAATAAGTTTCAAAAAATTCTATTATTTATTTTTTATTAAAATCATTTCTCCATAACTACTTACATTAAAAAATGTCCAGGTATTTCAAATTTGGCAAGTCTCCCCTATACGATGATCTTAATGTGTGTTTTTAAGCCGATTATCAATAAAGACCATTAATTTTCAGTACCATTGAGATTTGCAGGTTGCTATGGGATACGTAACTGCTTTTTACAATTGTACAACAAAAGCAATTTAATAATGTTAGATGCTCTCTATATTATGTTATTGAAATGTTTCATTCGACCCTTAAAGTGTACCCTAACTTGTACACTTTATTTCAAGTGACTCTTCAGTGTACAGAAATATTTTATTTTATCCTTGATTATATCTATAAAATCAAAATTTAATCTCTTTTCAGACATATAGCCGAATATTCTCTATGCTTGACATTAATATTTGTGGTTTGGGACAGTAGCTTCGATTTAGTTTTCGGTCAACACAACATTGACCATAATTTCAAAAATATTAAATTTATTTTCATGACTGAATATGATTTAATTCTTGAAGTTCCAAGGTTTCGAAATGTGATTTTTTACAAATGCAAACCTTTTCTCTCTATTTATAGCTGAAATGAAATGATTTCTTCTGCTTACACGATCATTAAAATATTGTTATCGGAGTAATCTTACAATTGTTTATGCTAAAACACGTTTTCCTATTGTTGAAGAAGTAGATTACTATTGTAACTCAAACCTTAAAATTATTTCATTAGTACATTAGTTCGGAAAATGTTATTTCTTTTTTTACAGAACTGAGAAGCTCTTTTCAATCTCTTCTAGGTTTATTATCCTCTTGCCCTACGATTTTATTTAACCTCCTTACACATTAATTAGATGACACAACCCATTATTTTTTATTATTTCAATCTCTTTAAGATGGTAAAGAATACTTGAATCATTTAAGCGTGTCCAAGTAATTTTTGTATTTAAAATTAATTGTTACGTCGACTTAATTATGGATTTAAATAGCGAAATTTTTGTAATTCGATGCACGTGTCAGACATGTTGTTATAGGTGGTTAACAATTTGACCAAATTTCATATACTTCAGGAAAATTTCATTTAAACATTTGAATGATTAAATTTCCAGTATCTATACCATTTTAGATTCTAAGGTTCTATTAAGCGTAAATTAAATTTTAATTTAATTCTTTTATATCTTTAAAAAAGGGAGATAGTTGTATTTTCTCAATTTTTTGAGTCATTTGGAACAATAAAATGGTTAAATATGTATTGCATTCATCAAAGGTTTTAATTAAAAATGTTTTAAAAACATAGTAATATTTTTTATTTTTAAAACATAGTAATTTTAGCTAACACAGCTTTTTAAATCTTTTTATTTTTTTAAAAAAAGAAATGGTTGAAAATAATTTATTTATTGACAATAAGGAACAGAAATAGCTGATATTAAATGGCACTGACATGTCGAATATTAGAATGGAGGTCGAAACATAAAATTAGTTTATAGAAAAAGTTTCAGAGTAACGAAACTCACAGTTCATGACCTTTCAGTAAAATAATGTTATTTACAATGAAACAAGCATGGTTAAGTTTTCACCTCATCTCCATTGAAATACGTGATGACAAAGGCGAAATGTTGTTTGTGTACTCTCTTCCAGATCTCATACAAAAGCTACATCAAACAGAATACGTTGAATGAACGGAAGTAAAAATGCTCAGCATATAGATTCCGGATACAAAAGTATAGAAAAGAACAAGAAATTATTCTTCTCTGGATATTCAATGGATATTTTTTCGGATGACTCTCCAGAGGGTTTTTGATTATTATATGTAACTTCTCCATTTACCCGGGAAAAATGTGCTCAAAGAATAGGATGATTCTACTTTTCTTTCTAAAGAGAAGTTTTCTGTGTAGGTGGATGGAAGTTAACAAGCTCAACCCACGTAGAAATCTGCTACTGAGCGATGAACACTTTTTTCATGGCTGCCTAATTACTGCTGATTTGGCGACATTCGCCAAAGGCGCCAATTAAAGAGATTTTGGAAACAGGAAGAATTTTTAAAGGTAGGAATGACCGAGGTTAATGACAAATTATTTGATTTTTGTATTATATTTTTTTTTATGAAAAAGTCATATTCAGTTTTTGTTCTTGGAAATATAATGAACATTATCAGTAGCAATCTATGTAAGTACTATTAAGAAGAGTTAAACAGTGTTGAAAAATTGTTTTATCAAATGTCAAAGTTCAAAGTAAAATTCATAAATAGTTAACCGAAAATTTAAATGAAAAAGAATTTTAATTGAATAATTTTAGAATAAAAAAAGAGTTGATTTTAAGGAAAGTAACTTAATGTTTTTTTTTTTTCAATTTTAGAATTTAGTAAAAGAATATTTAGTGATACCCCCTCCCCCCAAAAAACTATGATTCTAATACTTTTGTATTTAACTTGGTTTTGCATGCCAATTCTATTAGTAAAAAATAAAATACTTCAAAATAAAGCTTTAGAATATATAAAGTGTGCCCAAATGAAATGGACAGTTATATCTAAAGAAATTTTAATAACAATATTCTAATTACAGTTCATGTGGAACAGTACAACTATAAATAATCGCCATTGACATTGATACACTGATCCCAACACGTAGGAAGGAAGTGGATGGCTTCAGTGTAGAACTGCTGTGTTGTTGACGGATCCAGTTCCCATCTCGCCGTCTTGTGATTCTCTGATAGATGCTTGGGCACCCACTGTGCACAAACTTTGCCATAACCAAGCTTTTTGTGAATTATGTGATGCACAGTTCCTTTGCTTATCGGCAGTTCAATAGCAATTTCACGTGTGGTGATCCGACGATTCTGACGTATGAGCTCATCCGCAGCCGAAATCGTGGCACTGTTGGTCACAACGTGCGCCTGCCCAGGGAGTGGCAAGTCCTTGATGTTTACTCGTCCCGCCTCATAACGCTGACACCACTGGAACAAGGTGCACCATGCGAGACACTGATCTCCGTACACCTCTTTCATCTTGTGATACATTTGTGAAGCATGCTCCCCTTCTGCGCGAAGAAATTGGATAACTGCTCTTTGTGCTGATCTGGAGGAATCCATCATGCAACGAACTGCGGAAACAACTCTCCAGAAATGAGAACATTGATGCGAAGCCGGTAACTACGCAGGTGCAACTGCGAATATCACCACGCCATCTATCGGCTAGCACATTAACTCATTTTTTTTTTCTTTTCATTTGGGTACACCTTATACATACGGGAAGTATTTCCTTTTGCCATGTCTCTATTTTAACAAAAAAGAATGGAAGAAGAAATGGCCAGAATCATTATTGGACAAAAGACAAAGAAAATAATAACATTAGATCAATCTATAAGGGTGAGCCGCCGATTTTGGGCCACCTGGACATTTTTTAATGTACAGTGATGGAGAAGGAATTTTAATAAAAAACAAGTAATAAAATTTTTTGAAGCTTATTTATCTTCAGAAAAGTGTAATTAACTTAAAATACGGAAAATAGAACAGTGTAATTAACTTAAAATTTTGAAATACACTTTAAATAAGGGGAAAGAAGCAGCTTAAAACATTTTGCGACTTGAAAAGATCTTCAGATTCTGAGGGGACATGTGCTGTGCAATAGGCTTAATCAGTACTAAATTTTGGACTTGATTGGAGTGTCCCACCCCCGGTTTCAGGATTTTATTATTATTATTATTATTATTATTTTCTTGAACTTGGTGTCATTCTATTACTCGGTAACTCTAACTTTTCTCGAGTTTTCGACGGTTTTAGGAATTGTTTCGGTTTCTTTTGAATTATTATCTTGTCAAATTGTAAAGTTTTTAGATTTCTGGTGTGCTTCTGTGCAGTTTTTGTAATGCCTATTGTCTCTCGATTTTTGTTTGTAACTGTTTGATTTTAAATACTATTGATTTTAATTTGGTTATCTTTTGTATGTGTTTTTAATGTTTAGTTTTTGCTCTTTGTGTTTTTGCGTTTTGTGTTTTTGCGTTTTGTGTTTTTGCTCTTTATCTTTTTGTGCTTTGTGTTTTTGCTTTTTATCTTTTTGTGCTTTGTGTT
>BGPR01005289.1:40756-66157 GCA_013235015.1 Araneus ventricosus
ACAACATATATTTTGCTTTTACCCAACTCTCCATTATTAAAATTCGTCGAAATGCGAATTGCAATTCAAATTTTTGAATGTTTCCATCAAAACATACCCATTCATACTCTAAATGCAACTATATGAAAAGTCTTACTTATGATACACACGTGCCTAAATTATAAGAGAAATGGAAGGAAAAAAGTTATGAAATTCTGGGAAAAAAATGAAGACCAAAGAATCGAAATCATCCTTTTCATGTTGCAAATTGATATAGTATTGGGCTACATTCCAGCTTTTTGAAGGGCAAAAGGAGATGTTGAGATTCTACTTCAAATTTTGTTCAAATTTTTTTTCATTCAAGAGTTGATTGCCGAGATATCTTTAAACTTTTCTCCCACGCGATTCCAGTTTCTATAGAAATGAGTCCTTTTTGTTTTGATGCTTTGTCGGTTTGGATTTATTTTGAAAAATTCAAGGACAGACGGAAATTTTAACTTGTTGGAAATTTTTCCAAATATAAACTTGGGATCATATTTTTATCTTTTATGTAAATAATCTGTGTATGAGTTTTCCATTTGAATAAATTATTTAATTTGGTTTGATTAGATTAATGCCCCGTTTTAAAGCTACACCAGATCTCTTTAGGACGGACCTTTTCACTCTTAACTGTGGTCAGATGACGAAAAACTATGTGACCACATACCATGTGACAAACTATTAAACCACTTCACTGGAATAGCGAAGAAATTTTATTTTTCACCAACCATGGTCCATTTCCAATATACTTTCATCGTTTCAAGTTGGCACCCTCACCCTTTTGTAGTTGTGGCGAAATTGGTACGCACTATGCTAGATCATGCATATTTACTTTATCATGGCATATGAAGCTTCCTGCCAACTTCAAGATAAGTGGTTTAAGAATGTAGCCAATAACCAACTTTCACGGGAAAAGATTAAATTAATAATCAAACATATTCATGAATATGAATTCCCGTTTAAATCAGATTCATTGTGTCATCAACTGAATGTTCCAGACACAACTAATTGTTTTAGTGTGTTTTGAACAAGACTGATACTATGAAATATCTTGAATATATAGAACTGCTTTTATGTTATATGTTTTTGTTTCGATAGTTTTTAAGTCTTTTATTCTTATTATTGTTCATTTTTATATATTGATATTTTTCATTTTTAATTCTGTACAATTCTGGAAATTGTAAATAGTTTTGTAAATTTTATTTTTCAATAAAATGGTTTGGGCGTTTGGTTGTGGGGGCGTCAGCTCCAGTGCTCGTGCTTTATCTATCTTGTGCCCATTTAAAACCGATGAGGAAACTCTAGTAGTCATAGGTATCGGGGATCAAGGTGGCGTTAGGTCAGATGACGAGGACGACAACCATCCTTTTCGAAATGCCACACCATACATGCGGGATTTATTTATTTATTTACAACCCGCTCCAGCCCAGTCTACCCAGGAGGGTGTAAGGCCTTCCACAGACCGGAGGGAAACATAAAACAAAAGAAATGAACTACATTAAAAACGAGTTTACAAAGAACCCCAAGGGGTGAGCGGAACAATTTAAAAATCATCGCTGACAACAGTGTACACACACAAAAAAGAAAAAGAGCAAAAACACAAAACACAAAGCACAAAAAGATAAAAAGCAAAAACACAAAACACAAAAGGTTTAACATTAAAAACACAAAGCACAAAAAGATAAAGAGCAAAAACACAAAGAGCAAAAACTAAACATTAAAAACACATACAAAAGATAACCAAATTAAAATCAATAGTATTTAAAATCAAACAGTTACAAACAAAAATCGTGAGACAATAGGCATTACAAAAACTGCATAGAAGCACACCAGAAATCTAAAAACTTTACCATGGACAAGATAATAATTCAAAAGAAACCGAAACAATTCCTAAAACTGTCGAAAACTCGATAACAGTTAGAGTTACCGAGTAATAGAATGACACCAAGTTCAAGAAAATAATAATAATAATAATAATAATAAAATCCTGAAACCGGGGGTGTGACACTCCAATCAAGTCCAAAATTTAGTACAGATTAAGCCTATTGCACAGCACATGTCCCCTCAGAATCTGAAGATCTTTTCAAGTCGCAAAATGCCCTCCCTATTTTTCAATAAATTTTTGAACCACTCTACCCGATGATTGATGTCTGACCCAATGCATTTGATTTGTATCAGGTCCGCTTCAGATTAGCGGAATCGGATCTCGAATCCATGTTCCTCCAGTCTTGCAGACAAGAATTTATCATCAAACCTTGAAATGAATGCGTTGTTTACAATGATATCAATGTAAATGCATGTAAGAAAATATTCCTTTAGTGAATGAACTCACAGTGTTAAATTTAATTTACCTGCAACTTTGAATTGAAATGACTTCTCAGAGACCCACTAGATGTCGCTGAAAATGCGTGTTATGAGAGAGGATATAATAGAAAAATGTTTAACGTTACTTTCACACTTTTTCAAGAAGTCTTCCAAACCGTTATATTCAACGAAGGATCGTGTTTTTATTGTCAAAAATTGGTTTATGTGCATTATGCAACACTATGTTACGGAAGCGATCTTCAACAATCAAAACCGACATGAGTCTTTTACAGAGAGTTTGAAATGCGAGTTATTGCCTCTCAATACCACATCTTTGTCCTGGGACATTGCATTGTCCACTTTATTTACCATATCCATGCGATTTCTATCTTGGGATTCATATGAAAAATTTTGTTTACAAGAAGAGGACAAAAGTCATTTTTAGCCTAAAAAATGCCACAATCGTCCCATTTTCAAGCATAAAGAATTAACACTTGAATCTGTATCTGACAACGTTTTGACTAGGTCGCGCTCTTCTGTTACCTCTGAAGGTTCTCATTTTAAAACATTATCCATTAAATTTCTCTTTCACGTTCTTTCAAATAAAAAAATGTTTCTAGTACTATCTGCAACGTTCAGTTCAAAATTGCAGTTAATCAGAGCTCTCACTTTATAAGATAGTACTTTTAAAATGTTACTCATCTTATCGGCATTTAAGAGAAGATAAAAAACATTAAAATGCTAGTTTTCTTTAAGCAGACTTTAACAATATCCAAACCAGTGATTCTCCAGTTATGAGTAAGGTGCATGGCTGAGGAATGGATTTAACTAGTTACACTATACTAAATTATTATTGTTGATTCATACGTAAATGTTGATTAGTTATAACAGTGTAAATAAAGTTGATTTCATAGGAAATTAACTTTTTTTTAATAAACTTTGTAATGCACTCACTTTATCATCTTTTGTACAGATGTTTTGGAATGAAAAGGCAAAATAGTCTTGATGTGACCAATCCGGCCGGATTCCCATCGATCCGACCGGATTGAAATTGGTGCCGGATTGCAATCCCTACGTTCATCATTTAGGAGGAGTTCTTGTGACCGACAGACACATGTATTTTCTGTTTCATATTATAGATCACGAGAATGGCAAGAATTTAAATACTTAATTACGTATTATCTCGCCGATAGAACTAGGATCAGTCGCGCATAATTAAGCACTTTCTCTCTTTCCCTGGTGGCCGAGTAAATAGTATTGAACTGATTAACGGCACCTCTCCCGTGCCGCATCGTGTCCATCGGCTTTCTGTGAGGGGTGCTACATGGGGATAAATCGCAATGCATACTATTTTCCAGTCGTCGTATAGCCCGTACTTTCTGTGGGTGGCAACTTGTCTTTTACGTTTTCTCAGATATGAGAAGCGAGAAAATTCCTTTGATTACTTAATGTTTCGCTAGACACATAAGCTATAAATAATGCACAGAATTATTTGACATGAATAGATGCCAGTGTAATTTTATAGGATTTTTTGACGTGGAAACGTCTTTCCGCTCGTTACAGTGATAGTCGGTCGAACTTTCTTGTGTAACAAAATGCCGCCAAATTTGAATCGCTAATAACTACGAAACCAACAATGCGACAAAAATGGTTGACCCCACAACGGATAGACCATATCTGTAAGAGTTTGTCGCTTAGTATTTGTTTTGCTTGTGACGTCACCGTACCAGTGTAGGCGCATGCGCGTAATTATTATGAATTAGCTTTATGTAAGGTTATAACTAAGTGTAGCGTGGAAACGCGTTTAGATAGGAGGTTGATTCTGGTGTCATTTTAAAGAGCTTAAGGAGTATTACTAGGTCCCAAAGTGAGACAATAAAAATATTTTTCAGAATGTAAGTAAAAATCGGTATTAAATTGAAAATAACCAATTCCTCACGTTTTTTGATTGTGACATGCAGACTTTTCTTTCGAATTGTACGAAACTTACAGAATACTTGACAATACGTAAAAGAAACTTTGTATTAAAATTTGAATTCAAAATATGAATATTACGGGAAATATGAACATTTGTAGTAAATAATGTTTTACTGCGCATACACGAAATGTAGTTCTATATACTGTCAACAGATGTCGCCATCAGAAGCTACTCTGAATAAAACATAAGAAAGGCGCAGTTAGTGTGCGCGCAGTAGATTTTTCGTGAAAACGTCGGGATAAAACCATAAAAAAGTGTTTCGTATTAACATGTAATTTAATTATCAATATCTTGAATACAATATTTACACGGAGTAGTATAATGGTTACAGAATAGATAAATCACAAGCTACCACAGACCCTTGCTACATGCGATAAACTTGTGATTTATCTATTCTGTAACCATTATACTACTCCGTGTAAATATTGTATTAAAGAGATTGATAATTAAATTACATATTAATACGAAACATATATGTTTTATGAATTTATCCAGACATTTTCACGAAAAATCTACGGTGCGGACCCGAACTGCGCCTTTCTTATGTTTTATTTTTCATTGGATCAATTTGTCTCCTCGAATACTGGCTGGAGGACGAGGGTGACACTTGAAAATTCAATCTTCAAGCTTTAAGAACCCATAACGGAATAGAATTGAATCCTGAATTAGTGTTAACGCACATAATGGTGACAGTAAATGATGGATCGCCGGCAGAATCGAAAATCGAGATCAAGAATTAAAAGAATGACCGATATTATTTTAGTATCATTAAGTCCATACCAAAATTGTCATTTTTCAAAATAGTGATTAATTACTTTTTTTAATAAAGAAAACTTATTTAAATTATTTTTTGTACAATGCAAAAAAAACAACGGGTTTGATAGATTATAGATGAGTGAAAAAATTGCCATTAACTTGATGAACATTGTTTCTTTTCTTCTTTTCATTTCAATGTTTTCTTCTTTTGAATTCAGCGCGGCGCCTAGATTAGACGGCTTCAATTCTGTTAAATATTTGGGACGCATAGTTATTAGGCAAATTATGTCGTATGGATGAAATTGAGTGTATGAAACCATTTTTAAGCGAAAGCATTAAGTAGTTATAGTTGCAGAACAAGTGTTGTCATTCATTAATTATTTTAACAAAAGACAAAAAGTCCTTACTCTGTTTTAAATTAAGTAGAAAAAATTTGTTTTACTTCCTCGGATAGGAAATTTCTTCGACTACAATTTACTCTAATCATTTTATTGAAATAGTTTTAAAATATGGTTAGAGGATTTTTTTGTTGTTGTTTCCCAAAGGTCGCCTAGATTGGACCACAAACAGTTATCCCAATTGGACCAATTAAATCAACGGAGTTATTATTTTAAAATATAGAAATAGCTCAGTAGGAAGGTTATCACCGTTATTAGCCTTCATAAATTGGAATTGGAACAAGTCAAAGCAAAAAAAAAGGGACGCTAAAGCCATCAAATGTTGGATTAAAAAGTATAAAAACTTAGAATACGCATTATTTGTGAGGAAACAAAGGGAGAAGAGGAAGTGGTACAGTGCATAAAATGTCCTACTTGGGTTCATGCGTTGTGTGCAGATGTGAATTTGAGAATCAAAAAATATATTTTGTTTAATTGTGTTTAAGGAAATTGATAGTCCAATCTGGGCATAAAGTGGTCCAATTTAGGCAACCGGATCCCTTGATTGGATCAAATGTTTTAAGCTGCTTTTTCCCCTTATTTAAAGTGTATTTCATAATTTTAAGTTAATTACACTTTTCTTTTACCTTATTTTAAGTTAATTACACTTTTCTGAAGATAAATTATCTTCAAAAAATTTTATTACTTGTTTTTTATTAAAATTCCTTCTCCATCACTGTACATTAAGAAATGTCCATGTGGCCCAAAATCGGCGTCTCACCCTTATAGATTGATCTAATGTTATTATTTTCTTTGTCTTTTGTCCAATAATGATTCTTGTCATTTCTTCTTCCATGCCTTTTTGTTAAAATAGAGACATGGCAAAAGGAAATACTTCCCGTATGTATAAGGTGTGCCCAAATGAAAAGGAGACCTTAGCTGTATCGTCGTTTTATCAAATCCCAATGAGTTAATGTGCTAGCCGATAGATGGCGTGGTGATATTCGCAGTTGCTCCTGCGTAGTTACCGGCTTCGCATCAATATCCTCATTTCTGGATAGCTGTTTCCGCAGTTCGTTGCATGATGGATTCTTCCAAATCAGCACAAAGAGCACTTATCCAATTTCTTCGCGCAGAAGGGGAGCATGCTTCACAAATGTATCGCAAGATGAAAGAGGTGTACGGAGATCAGTGTCTCTCACGGTGCACCTTGTTCCAGTGGTGTCAGCGTTATGAGGCGGGACGAGTAAACATCAAGGACTTGCCACTCCCTGGGCAGGCGCACGTTGTGACCAACAGTGCCACGATTTCGGCTGCGGATGAGCTCATACGGCAGAATCGTCGGATCAGCACACGTAAAATTGCTATTGAACTGTCGATAAGCAAAGGAACTGTGCATCACATAATTCACAAAAGGCTTGGTTATGGCAAAGTTTGTGCACAGTGGGTGCCCAAGCATCTATCAGAGAATCAGAAGACGGCGAGATGGTAACTGGATCCGTCAACAACCCAGCAGTTCTACACTGAAGCCATCCACTTCCTTCCTACACGTGGGGATCAGTGTGTCAATGTCAATGGCGATTATTTATAGTCGTACTGTTCCACAGGAACTGTAATTAGAATATTCTTATTAAAATTTCTTTGCATATAACTGTAGTCTCCTTTTCATTTGGGAACACCTTATATATTCTAAAGCTTTATTTTGACGTATTTTATTTTTTACTAATAGAATTGCCATGCAAAACCAAGTTAAATACAAAAGTATTAGAATCATAGTTTTTTTGGGGGGAGGGGGAATCACTAAATATTCTTTTACTAAATTCTAAAATTGAGAAAAAAAAACATTAAGTTACTTTCCTTAAAATCAACTCTTTTTTTATTTTAAAATTATTCAATTAAAATTCTTTTTCATTTAAATTTTCGGTCAACTATTTATGAATTTTACTTTGAACTTTGACATTTGATTAAACAATTTTTCAACACTGTTTAACTCTTCTTAATAGTACTTAAATAGATTGCTACTGATAATGTTCATTATATTTCAGAAACAAAACTGAATATGACTTTTTCATAAAAAAAATATATAAGACAAAAGTTAAATAATTTGTCATCAACATCGGTCATTCCTACCTTTAAAAATTCTTCCTGTTTCCAAAATCTCTTTAATTGGCGCCTTTGGCGAATGTCGCCAAATCAGCCGTAATTAGGCAGCCGTGAAGAAAGTGTTCATCGCTCAGTAGCAGATTTCTACGTGGGTTGAGCTTGTTAACTTCCATCCACCTACACAGAAAACTTCTCTTTAGAAAGAAAAGTAGAATCATCCTATTCTTTGAGCACATTTTCCCCGGGTAAATGGAGAAGTTATAGATAATAATCAAAAACCCTCTAGAGAGTCATCCGAAAAAATATCCATTGAATATCCAGAGAAGAATAATTTCTTGTTCTTTTCTATACTTTTGTATCCGGAATCTATATGCTGAGCATTTTTACTTTCGTTCATTCAACGTATTCTGTTTGATGTAGCTTTTGTATGAGACCTGGAAGAGAGTACACAAACAACATTTCGCCTTTATCATCATGTATTTCAATGGAGATGAGGTGAAAACTTAAACATACGTGTTTCATGGTAAATAACATTATTTTACTGAAAGGTCATGAACTGTGAGTTTCGTTACTCTGAAGCTTTTTCCATAAACTAATTTTGTGTTTCGGCCTCCATTCTAATACTCGAAATGTCAGTGTCATTTAATATGAACTATTTCTTTTCCTTATGGTCAATAAATAAATTATTTTCAACCATTTCTTTTTTTTGAATAAAAAGGTTTAAAAAGCGGTGTTAGCTAAAATTACTATATTTTAAAAATAAGCGCATTTTTTTGAAAATAGTGAAAAGCCTTTTTAAAACATTTTCAATTAAAACCTTTGATGAATGCAATACATATTTAATCATTTTATTGTTCCAAATGACACACAAAATTGAGAAAATGCAACCTTCTCCCTTTTTAAAGATACTATAGAATTAAATTAAAATTTAATTTAAGCTTAATAGAACCTAGAATCTAAAAAGGTATAGATACTGGAAATTTAATCATTCAAATGTTTAAATGAAATCTTCCTGAAGTACATGAAATTTGGTCAAATTGTTAACCCCTTAACCTCTAACAACATCTCTGACACGTGCATCGAATTAAAAAAATTTCGCTATTTAAATCCATAATTAAGTCAACGTAACAATTAATTTTAAATAAAAAAATCACTTGGACACGCTTAAATGATTCAAGTATTCTTTATCATCTTAAATAGATTGAAATAATAAAAAAATATCCCTAATGGGTTGCATCATCTAATTAGGAGGTTAAACAAAATCGTAGGGCAAGAGGTTAATAAACCTAGAAGAGATTGAAAAGAGCTTCTCAGTTCTGCAAAGAAGGAAATAACCTTCTTCGAACTAATGTACTAAAGAATCAATCTTATGATTTGAGTTACAATAGTCCCTGCATCTACTTCTTCAACAATAGGAAAACATGTTTTAGCATAAACAATTTTAAGATTACTCCGATAAGAATATTTTAATGATCGTGTAAGCAGAAGAAATCACTTCATTTTAGCCGTAAATCGAGAGAAACGGATTGTATTTGTAAAAAATCATATTTCGAAACCTTAGAACTTCAAGAATTAAATCATATTCAGTCAGGAAAGTAGATTTAATATATTTGGAAATTATGGTCAATGTTGTGTTGACCAAAAACTCAAAATTTAATGACCTCTTTTCAGAAAGGAAATTTCTTTAGCTATATTGTACTATATTCATCATGTTGCAATAGTTTTAAAAAAGTTTAGGAGAATTTTTTTTATTGTTTTTGTCTGAAGGTCGCCTAGATTGGACCACAAACAGTTGCCTAAATTGGACCTTTAAATCAAAGGAATTATTATGTTAAACTGTAGGGATAGTTCAGAATGCAGTTTATCACCACTAATAGTCCTCATAAATTGGAATTGGAACAAATTAAAGAAAAAGACACTCAAGCCATCGAATGTTGGATCAAAAATTATAGAGACAGGATACGTAACATCTGTATCATTTGTGAGGAAACAAAGGGAGAAGAGGACGTGGTAAAGAGCATAAAATGTCGCAGTTGGGTTCATACGTAATGTGCTGATGAGAATTTGAGAATTTAAAAGCACATTTTTGCTTTAATTGTGCTTAAAGAAATTGGTGGTCCAATCGAGGCAACTTGGCTGGACCGATGACACATTTTTTAATCTGCTTTTTTCCTAATTTAAAGTTTATTTCTTAAAAAGTTAAGTGCACTGGTCTGAAAATAAAGAAGTTTCAAAAAATTATATTATTTGTTTTTCATTAAAATATTTTCCTGCTTAATTTAAAACAGCGTAAGTGCTTTTCGTCTTCTGTTAAAATAGTTAATGGATGATACTTAAATCTAATCGATTGTTCTGTAACTATAACCACTTAACGTTTTCTCTTAAAAATGATTTCATACACCCTATTTATGTCGAAAATATAATAGAATTGAAAGGCACCGATCGAAATTCGGCGTCTCTTCCCTGTACTTAAAACAGTTTTACAAGAAGGAACTGTAAAAATATTTAACGATATACCACAAACTCCTATCAATTTTATACCATGCCCTTTCGAAGACGGTCTAAATACGAAAGAATTTGCAACTGTATCTTAATTTGTATTTTTTCGGGTTTTTTTACAATTTTATTTATTTTACAAATTATTCAACTTTTGTGCTCAATTTTGTGACTTCAGAATTTATAACTTCGACGTAAAACTGAGAAACGTAAAATGTTACCAATTCTTCGATTCAGTTTTTATCCTAATATATTGCAATGTATATTTTCCGATTCCTACAGATGCTAAGCTTGAAACAAACTTGTTTATTCAAACTTATTATTAACTTTGTTATTATGTATTATTATTATACTTAATTATTGCTTATATATTTTAGACCTTTAAAATAAACAAGGAGAAAGTGATGTACGATGGATTTTAAGAGTCACTGTATACAAGGTTCCCACTTATATCCGTTACAAGCCCCTTAACTTCTAAACGGTGACAGCTTAGGCCATAAAATTGGTGTCTAGATATAGTAAAGTGACCATGCGCTATACGGTGAGATCAGTTACAGCGCCACCTGGTGGAAAACAACGGAGTTAGCGTTCCTATCTCGAAAACGATACAAGATACGGGGGAAAGTCAATAACAAAATTGTAGAGCGTTTTCGATTTAGTGCGAAAAGAACCTTGAGCGCAACAATGCTAAGAACAAAACGTGTAAAACACATATTTGTTTGGTCGCGATTTTCCAAACCTGTGACGTAACAACTCGCGACAACAGGAGAAAAGATCATCTTTTGAACAATAAACGTCGACCGATGGCGTAGTCGTTATAAAGTCGAAAATAAAAATATCTGCTGATAACTAATTGTGTGTGTTTTCTTTTCTTTCTAACGCTTTTCTGGTGTAAGAGTGTTGGAAATCGCGACCAAACAAATGCGCGTTTTACGCGTTTTGTTCTTAGTATTACTGTGCGCAAGGTGTCTTTTCGTACTAAATCGAAGACGCGCTACAATGTTTTAATTGACTTTTTTCTCGTATCTTTCACCGTTTACGAGATAGGACCGCTAATTCCAAGATTTGCCGATAGATGGCGTTGTCAGTTGTCTCATCGAGTAACGCATAGCCTTTTTACTATACCTAGACACCAACTTTATGGCCTAAGCTGTCACCGTTTAGAAGTTAAGGGGGGTGTAACGGATATAAGTAGGAACCCTGTACAAGTTGGTATACGTAGAAAGAATTGGAAATATTCCACCCCGATTTTATCTTATATTCCCACAAACGATGTCATATAGACCATATGGTAAATAAATGAAATAAAGACGATTTTTAAACAGACACTTGTATTAGCGTACAAAAAAGTATAAATGATTTTTTAAAATTTATTTTCTTCTTTTTTTGTCCTTCTTATTGTTTTCCAATTTCTAATTATAGATATTAAAAAATTGTAAAATAATTTTTTATAGTATATTGCTATCGAGGAAATACATGTGTACAAAATTTCAAAACTCTAACGGATCAGAAAGCGATTGAAAAATCGATTACAAAATTCCATGTTTACGAGCGTCAAACAAGAGAAGTTAAAGAACAGTCTGTAGAAATGAATTCTTTGCATGTGCCCTCGATTGGCGCTAAAAAAAACATTCTAAAATAATCTATAAAAAATGGCTTTTCCCGCGGTGAAGTTGTCCGTCATAACTTCGGAACATAGTATTAAAAAAAATGACGGGAGGCTGCCTTTTCAAATAGCCGCTGATTTTAAAGGCGTAGGACTACTTTACTCGCGTGACACTTTTGCTTCTCGAAGCTTCTCGTAAGTTTTGAAGTTTAAGTAATTTTTTTGTAACTTCTGTTGTTACCCTTTATCTCTAAAATAAGACATTAGTTATGTTTTTAACATATATAGTTACCGAGATATAGAGGATCGCGTCACCAATTCATGTGTATTTTTGCCTAACTTTGCAACTCAGTAGTCGCTGAAATACACTTCCGATTTTCAATTTTTTCTTTTGTAACTTCTGTTGTTACCCTTTATATCTAAAATAAGACATCAGTTATTTTTTTAGCATATATAGTTACCGAGATATAGAGGATCTCCCATACCAAGTTTTGTGGCGTTTTGGAGTGTGAATCCATTTCCTTCCTGAGACCCCAATGGGAGGAACGTAGTCCTACATTAAAAAATCGATTTTTACTTTCTCGTATACGAAGTATTCAAAGATAAAGTGTGTCTGTCTGTGAACACGATAACTCGAAAACTATTAGAGCTATAGGGATGAAATTTGGTACACAGTTTTATCATAAAGAATGTAGGTTCGTATCAAATTTTGTACCAAATATCCGTCACCGCGTTGACTGTGGGTCTGTCTGTATAGTCGCATGCTTCTGAACACGGTAACTCCTAAATTTAACTACTTAGATAAATGAAATTTGGCATGTGATCTGCTAACCCTAATGATGTATCTGTGTCTAATTTTCATTTCAATCGTTTAAAAACAAGTAATCTTCAAATTGCATATTAAATTTTCTTTATCTAACAAGGCCAAATTGCGTATTGGCGCAGCTCGTGACCTTCGAAACACTCGCTACTACCCTTCCTTTGGGCTTAGGGGCGCGCCAAAAGAAACTCGAGGATAATCATTGCATTCTGGGTTACAGTAGGTTTGAATTTTTTATCCACAAGGGAGAGAAAGGGTTGTCATAGTTTTCAAGCATTGATACGGGGCGTTTAGGTGCTAAATAAATAAAACATGAAAAAGATTATAAATAAACGTAATAAAAACTTCCGAAAACTTTTGATGCGAAGACACTTTATTTAAATAGCAATTACCTAATCAATTTGGAGCATTAAATTTGAACTTTAGTAAACTCTGAACTAAATTCATCTATTAAAATTTATGAATTCCGGAAAGAAATTAATTATGTTGTCGATCTTTTTATATAGATTAATTGAGTGGAATAAAACAAAAAAACAAACCCAAAATGTTTACATTCTCTGAGTCGTTCAGGTCATTAACTACTCAAACTTAAAATTAGACGCTATCAAGCGTTTAAACTCATTTGTTAATAATCAAACGAGGAAAAGCAAATGAATAGAAAATACTCCTTATTAGAAATTAGTAATAAATACTTTCTATTTATTAGTATTCACTCGAAATAAAAATCCCTCCGAGCAAAAAATTTTAAACGAATAGAGAGATCAAATGAAAAAGTCCATTTTTATAAGTTTGTTGCCAACAACTAGAGAAACGATCGATTTTTGATTTAACAACCGGGAGCGAAAATGGTGGAATGAACTCGGGGATGTTTTTTGTAGAAACGTTTTTCATACATTCTATTTCGAAAAAAGGAGAAAAATATTTTTGCATTGCTTCTTTACTCTAGTGGAAAAAAATTTTTCAATTCGTTTTTGTTGAAGTCAAACTTTCTGGGATTTATTCTAGTGAATGCTATTGAATAAACTGGGTTATGAACATCTTAATATGAATTCTAGTATTAAGCGTGCTTAGAAAAAATTTTGATTTTTATGTCCTTGTATTTTTAGCAGCCTCATATGTTGTTTCCATGACCTATTTAATCCCTGGGTTTTAATAATTGACTTTTCTTTTACCGAATTTATCTACTATATTTCTCTCCTGCTTTTAGAAATTTAAATTTTTCCTCTCACATCTTATCTTAGTTATCTTTTAAAGTCTTTCGTTTTAGTCACTGGTCTGAATTATTCACATAAAAGAATGGATTTTTTTTCACAGGGTATTTATCAAAAATTTCTGGCGTAAATTCAAAAGAAAGTAGAAGAGACTGAAATAAGCGAATGTAGTAGTTATATATACACTCATGTCCATAAATTAAGGATAATGAAGTTCAGGCAAAGAAAGAGACAGAAGAAAAACAAATTTCACTTATTTGTAAAGTCTATTTATTAAACAAAAGGTAAAGAGCAAATCAGATGCTATATGTTTGACATAATTAATAAAAATTGCGATTTTTACTCCCTGGAGCAAATTTCAAAAAAGAACTTATTTACAAAAAACAGTATAACATGGTTAGTATGATGGTTAATACGGAGTATGTCTCCCGGACGATGCAATACAGGCCTTACAACGCCTAGGCATGATGAGTATCAAATTATCAATCTGATCTTGGGGAATATTACACCACTCATCAAGCAATGCCCTCCGAAGTTCCGGTAGACAGGTGAGAGGGGGTTGACGGGCTGCAATTCGTCGGCCAAGCATATCCCACACATGCTCTATTGGATTCAAGTCCGGTGAGTATGCTGGCCAATCCATACGGGTGATATCCTTCGATTGAAGGCATTCGTCTACAATGTTTGCACGGTGAGGACGGGCGTTGTCATCCATAAACAGAAATTCAGCACCCATGGCGCCCCGAAACAAACGTACATGTTGTTCCAGAATGACATCCCGATAGATGTGGCCTGTCGTCGTTACACTCTGAACATAAAGGTCAGTTCTGGAACCAAGAATAATTCCTCCCTAAACGAGCCATCCTGCACCACCGTAACGGTGTCGTTCAATGGTGTTCTCTTGGTGGTTACGGGTACCTGGCGCTCTCCATATGAAAGTCCAGCGAGAATCAGACTGCAAACTAAACCTGGACTCGTCGGAAAACATCACACAAGACCACTGTTGCGGTGTCCACAATGCATGCTCTCTACTACAGGCTAATCGCAGGCGAAAATGAGTTGCGGTAAGTGGAACACATCTGACACGCCTACGAGCATATAGACCAATGTGCCCTAAGCGTCTGTACACGGTCTGCCTTGAAACTGTCGTACCGGTAGTTGAAGAGAGCTGACGAGACAGGTCAGATGCTGTGCTCCGTCTGTTTCGTTTGGCAGTAACTGCCAAATACCGGTCCTCATTCGGCGTTGTAACTCGGGGGCGACCTGTGCTGTAACATCTACTCACATTACCATCATCTTGGAATCGTTGCCAAAGCCTGGAGATGACACTCTGGGCGATTCCAAGTTCCTCGGATACTTCCAGCTGGGTACGTCCACATTCCAGTCGTCCGATAATTCTACCACGTAAAAAATCATCCAAATGCTTCCTTTGTGCCATAACTATGCGGTTATTGCACTGAAAGGCTTTTAAAGCGCTTGTGAACAATTTTACTTCTTTGCCACCATTCCTTATATACCCCTCT
Source organism: Araneus ventricosus (assembly GCA_013235015.1). Lineage (NCBI taxonomy): Eukaryota > Metazoa > Arthropoda > Arachnida > Araneae > Araneidae > Araneus > Araneus ventricosus. Next base: position 55,949 of record BGPR01005289.1, read on the forward strand.
CTTACACTCTCGTCATTGTGACGTACTATCCGCGCCATCTGGTGGTTTCCTGTAATTTGCATATTCTTCTTCAAGATGTGTGTGATAATTCTACAGGTGAAATTTTTATTTTAGAGTTCAATTTCTGTGTGATTCTGAATTATCCTTAATTTATGGACATGAGTGTATATATATATGCACGGAAACGGCGCACTGTGATGGTAGAGGGCGCTGTTTTAAATTGTCATTCCCGATGAGGATTTCGAGCATTATGCATCGCCACATTTACATGGAAATAGCTGGCATGCATTTTATGCGTAGGGTAAACAAGATATCTTGTATAAAGATGCCGGATGTACGGTCCTACTAAGTAACTGTATGCCATGTGTATTAGGGTCTATTTTGTAAGGGTTTACCACCCTTAAAGTAATGGCGAACCTTTCCTGCTAGGCAAGTTTCGTGAATTATACTGCGCCCAAAGATGAGAAATGTGGTGCTGCTAATCGTACCGGGAAGTGTATATGTACCATTATCAATGACGGTCTCGTCATCGACCTCTACCACATCAACGCGCCCTCAATAACTCTCTGATTGTATATAAATAGGCATCTTGCAGGAAATGTAGATGAGGTTTTATTTCTTATACTAGCCGCCTACGGCGACCAGCTTGTTCGCCGGGAATATGATTTCAATTGAATCTTGCATCATTTTATATTCATTGTTCTCTTAACAACGTAATTTTAAACTTCAGTAGTGTGGTAGATATTTAACCCATGAACCCATGTTCTATTAGTGACCTTGGACCTCTTCTCTTCATTGTCTACATAAATGTTCCTAATGGAGTCAAATAACTGACCATGTCATGTAAACTCTAATTCCATGTTGTCGGCACTACCTTCCCTTTCTTATTCTTCTTGTAAAATATGCATTCGATTTCAACATTAAAATGACGCAGCACATTTTATGACCAGCGGCATGTTAGCTAGATAAAATCATGCTGAGAAAAGGATGAAAACATTGCAACCATAACCATTCAGCTTTATTGATATATTTCTTAATGTAAGAAAAGCAATATCTCGGAGAGCTTGGTTTACAAATTTCACAAAAATCTTGATGAAATAAAATATGAAAGTAAAATGTATTAGGATCCTATCTCAGATTACAACAATGAAAGAAAAATATAGAATTATTGTAATAATTATTATATAATGCAATATTCGTTTAAACAATGAAAACGGTTTGAGTTGCGCTGCAATAATGAAAAACGCTGTAGTAAATTATGCCGAAAAATATTTTTAAAAGGTTATTAAAATTAGAGAAACACTCGTACGACAACTTTATTGATATCATTGAAATATAATTTATTGCGCTTTCAGATGATGCAAAAATGATTTTTGTGCTGTAATATTTTCGAAAGTTATTAAGGAAAACGCCAAAATTTCGCATCTTTTTTAATTAATTAAAATTCTAATTAAAATTTCAAAAAAAAACAGGTCCGAGGTGCACATTCCCACCCTCCAAAGAATTTTCGTGCTACTTTCGTAGCTGTGAGTCCAACTGTCTGCCCTGTAGAGCGCCAACACACAGACACACACTCACATTCTCCTTGATTATTAGTAGAGAGTTTTTGGGTTTTGTTATGACCCAACCAGTTCTGTCATGAATAAACTTGACTTCGCAACCTCTGTAATGGAGAAAAACAACTCATTGTTTGATTTTTATGCGTATTTAAAATTAAAAGTGAAAAACACTAAAATTACTAAAGAATATATATCTTTAAGTAAGTATCAGTTACATGCATCAAGATAAATATTAGAATTAAGACGATTAAATTGGAAATGACTTTTTTGAAATCATCATACATCTTATCCATATTATACAGAGCATAAAGCGACTCCAATGCTTCCTGAAATTACATAGTTCATCTTCAGTAGCTGAAAAACAAAATCAGCTTGTACTGAAAAAAATACGTTCGCGATTGATTTTTTTCACCGACTGTGGGAATATGATACCGGCCACGGCACTCGTATTATTTTCTATCTCCCTTTCTTTTTTATGGCTAACGGTCCTTTTCATAGTTCGAAGCACTTTTTAGACTCTGTATAGTAGAAAAAAACCAATAAAAAGCATCCCTATGCAATTTGAGAACTAAGTTTTATAACAATGTATCGAATGTAGCGTTTTCGCTTTCATTTTTTATCTTATGAATTAAGTAAGAAGCTTAGAAAATTCGGTTCTGAATAACTGAAAATAATTATTATGAACGAAATTCGATTCATTTAATATTTTTAAAAATATAGTTAATACTTATTTAAAATTAGATATTTGTGTTTCTGTTTTACATTTATGGAAAAAGATTGTTTCGTTAAAGTATCATTAAAAAGATCTTTCATTAAAGAAATAATAATTACAGTTATGTGCAATCTTAAATACTTGGCTGTTTGCTGTTGATTAACACTTGATTGGTAGTTCACTTTTACAAGCTATATAATATAACAGTTGTATAAGCTGTACAAGCTGATAAAAGGTGTCAGATACTTTTGCATTGGAAGCTCAATGCTTTATGGACGACATAAACATTTATTTTAACCAGGAAATTTTCTTAATAATCAGTAACGCCAAGAGATAACAAAGAACATAAATACACAGAGAAAAATCCTATACGATTTCCGTATTAATAGTAATACACAGACACTCGTCAGAAACACAGAACTCGAGTTAGAAAATTAACGCTAACGCACAGAAGTAAGACCTAGGTCAACTCCCTGATACTCCAGTGGTAATATATTCTTCTGTTACATGAATGGTAAAAGTGCTTTCCAAACAAGGGTAAAACCTTTGTCCTCCAAAAGTGCAATCGGCAACATCAGTGGAGGCTCGTGAGCTCAGAAAAGATGAGGGCTTCAAGATAATATTTATTAAGAAAATACATTTTCAAAAAGTTACTTTATCTTTCAGTAGGCCAAATTTTTTAAATTCCAAAGCCAGATCTGAAATTTCCTGCTTTTCAAACAAATTAAATAACCAGCATATATGACATTGAGTACTAGCTTTACTAGCAGAAAGTTAAGTGAATGTTGATGTGGCGATTCTGCTGACGAAAAAATAATAATAATCAGAGCTCCACATACACGTTTCCCGCCTCGCCCACTTCACTCGATAACACTCTTCCAAAAATGAATATCTTCTTCCATAGAAATCTAGCCTTCTTTCAAGAGAAAACAAATAATCAATCAAGTAGGTGTGTTTCTGTCGACATAACACAAACCGAAACCAAAACCCATAAATAGCCAACGATATTGCCACTTTTTGTGGGAATGAGGAAAAAAAGAACAATAAATTAAAAAGAGCATCTTTTTCCTCGTCCACTTGGCTCTGTGCCAGACAGAGCTGTTCGTCCGGCAGCCCATATCCCCTCAAATTTAAAGGAAGGAAGGGTTGCTTTTTCTCTCCGGTTTTTCTGCGCAGTGCACGAATCTGGCTGGGGGACAGAGTACTTTGCAGCTCAGACCTGCTTCTCTCTTACTTGTTGATTCATTTTCTGTCTTCTTTTCAATTTTTTATTACTTTCTTTGCATTTTTATCAGTCATGTAACTCTGAGAGTGAAAAATTAGCGAATAAGATTAAAAATGAAAATACAAGTTTAAGAAAATTCCAGAGGGTGCTGCAGCTCTACAGCCCTAATAGACAAGCCTCCACTGGGCACCATCTACAACAGCGTATATGGGCCTGGTGCACGTTGAAGTTGTGGAAGATCAAATGCAATAGACACGTCCTATATCTCTCACGTTCCTCCCGCTGGTGTGGTGCGAAAGGGGGTGACGGTTTCGGTGTCGTTCTCGTCATCTGACCACGGTTCAAAATGATGAGGTCCGTCTCAAAATGGCCCTCGTGTAGCTTCGAAACTGGAGATTAATATAACTAAACTAAACCAAACAAAACTTGGGAAGGGTCTCGGCCCAAGATAACAATAGATAACAAGTCCTTCTGCCGATTCTTTTCTATCATGCGCGAACATACTGTCGCTTTTGGATGAGGATCGATGGTGTCTACAAAAATTTGCAGGCAGCAAATAAATAAATGCGTCTTCAAATTAGCAACACACCGTGCCTGTTAAGCGGACGTTTGGAGGGAAAAGGGAGCCAAGTTTTTTTCGGTAATGGGCTTACTTTGATACTTCAAATGGTTTAAATAGTCAATTAAAGCATGAAACAGCGCTTTGTACAAATTTCTTTTCAAAATGAAGTTGATCAATCGGCTGTTTTCACCAATTGTGATTCTAACTGGTTGAATTGATGTTGCCATCCAAAGTACTAAAAATGTTAAAACCTTAAAAGAATAAGTTTCCGTACCCTGCAGAAGGCAGGTATGTATACCATGGTCGAATACACTTTTTAAATATGAAAATATGAAGCACAACAATATGGCCAAAAAAGCAAAAACGCTCCGTGATTGTATTTTTATATAGGCTGACAGAGGGACAAATTTTAAAATATATTTAATTTTTATTTCGAAAATTTTTGTAATCATCGAAATTTTAAAGAGTATTTAGTCGGAAATTTCACAGTACAATAGATTTTCAAAATTTTCTGTCGAGTATGTACAAATTTATAAATATTTTATAACGGAAGCACTCTGAATTCTAGTTAACACATTATAACGCGAAAATCGCTCAATTTATTAGAATTTTTGTTACAGTTCGCCTGTCTTCTATTGAGTTCTGGAATTATAAATACTAATTAATATCAAATACTCTTAGTTTTACTTATATGTATTTATCAATTTCTTTCAGAGTGACACTTTGTTAATGTATTTACAGAAAATTAGTTTTCTTTTTTTGGTTTCAATACTTTAGGTTTTGAGAGATTTTTCGGGGAGGGGGGTTCCACCCTTTTTTTTTATGGCTCTCTTTGTCTTTTTGTTATTTTGCGGGGGGGGGGCGCGCGGGGCGGGGTGGGCTGGCGGAGGCTTTCTCGCAAAATATGGCATGTTTTATACATACGCTTAGCTTTGTGATACTGAAGAAAATCGGTTACTACTTATCGATCATCGAAAGCCGATGACCGATTGGGTCCAGAATTGTTTTTAAGATGATACAGATCTACAGTTCTGGTAATAAAACCAAATGTCAAATAGCATCCATCTATCTCGTTTCGGATTGGAGTCACAATGTTCATATACACACGAGCAGTGGCGGTTTTTCGCACAGAATCAAGAGGTGGTCGCCTCGTGTCTCGAGAACTTGAGGGGGTTTCAAATCTAATTCGACGTACATCGTTTTGCTAAGCCAACTGCCACATTAGTTAGGGAAGAGGCCTCAAAACAGTTTTGCGCCTGTGACCTCATAATGTCAGTATTAGGGTTTCTGATTTCCTGGCTTTTTTCCTTTCCGGAAATTTCCGGGAAATCCCGGGAACAAAACAGTCATTCTCGGGATTCCCGGGAATACATCAAAATTTGAAAAAAAATCTAAAAAATTAGCTATTTTTAATTGATATCAATAATAATTACACAAAATAAGTCTTTTCATAAATTCTAAAAGAAAACATAACCAATATGCTTTTATCATTCAGCCTAATTCGTAGCTTTGTTTTGAACAACTCGGCAGCAGAAAATTCCCTCTCACTTTCAGCTGATGTAGGAATTGTTTACAAAGCCTCATCCAGTTTTGTAATATTTGACGATCGATTTTCAGTTGAGACAAATAACTGCAGTTCTTGCTTCCCTATCTTGCTCAAGTTAGAACTCTTGCTAGATGAACAAAGTAAGACTTTTGTCTTTGAGTGGATTGCTTTTTCTAATTTTTCTTACAACGTTAAAAATTTCTCTTCCAAAGTTTCCGGGCTCTCTTCTTCTAAATACAAAGAGTTGGACAGTGATTCGTCTTTCTCGCAAAAAAGCCATTTTATAATTATTTTAGCTTGTTGAATCACAGAGTTTTTATTTGGTAAACATGAAAGATCAGCAGTAACTGCAGCAGCACACATCTCATACTTTCTCCCAAAATTTAGATATTGCATTAATGCAACTAAAGTAACATTGCGTTTCTCACTAATTCTTTGGACCAGAGAACATTTCATATTCTTAACAAATTCTGACTTTTATTGGTTCAACTCGCCAGTAATGAAAGCAAATAAGCTCCTTTGGTAGTTAACAAGATCGCGTTTCAACTGCATAGTTTTTTTAGGCAATTTTTACTATCTTCGAGCCTGCTACAATAGCAGTCAGAGTTTCAAATTCTACATTAGCCAAAAAATTGTTGTTCTTTAATATCAATTAATGTTTTTGAAATTGCTGATTTTATCTTTAAAAATCTTTCAAGCATTGCCAACAAACTGTTCCAGCGTGTTTCGGAGTCTAAACAAACCATCTTTTCACAGCCAAACTTTGCTTTCACATAATTTTGTAGAATATCATTTTTTAGATGTAATTTTCTGAATAATTTTACAATTTTTTTGTTTCCGGGAATTCCCTGGAACCAAGTACAATTTCCGGGAATACAAAAAGTCTGAAAATGTTACGATTTCCCGGGAAAGAAACCCTAGTCAAAATCCGCCACTGGACAAGAATTGAAGAAGGGACCGACTTCCCTTTGACTGATTTCATTGAAAAATTTAAAGAAATCATAGAAAATTTAAAGAAAGCAGAAAAATCCAAAAATGGTTTTTGGTTGTTTTTTTTTTGGATTCAGGAAGATGTAAAACGTGGATATTCATCAAAATCTCATAGTCGGAATTTTTCGACGAGAGCAATTCTTTTTATTTCTATACTTCGTGTTTTAGAAAATAAAAAGGAACATTATTGATGGATAAAATTATTTTTTCTTGACTATTCTTTCATAAGTCATTTCTGTTTTCAGAGAGGATAAGTATTTGTTGTTTGTTTTACTAGCGCGCATGAAAGATTCTGTATTTTCAGTTGAATAAACACAAACGTTATTACTTTCTATATCTTTTTCTTTTAAAATCGAATTCAAATTACTTTTAATAATTTTTTTTTATTAATGATTCATCTTTTCCGCGTACATCTAAGACTTACTAATTCGAATAATTTATTTTAGATGTATTAGGAAACACTATTATTTTTATCCTCTTTTTCAAATATTATTATTCCCACTCTTTTTTTAAAAAAAATTAATCTTTTTTTAAAAAAAGGAACTTTATATTGAATGATTAATAACCATCAAAGCTTTATTATTAACAAAAAGACTATCATTTTCAACAGCAAAATTCTTTAGAGTTCATAACAGCGGAAAACATTTGATATTCAGAGTGAAACAGGGGGAAAAGTTTAATTTAAATATAAATTGAGTCATATTACGTCGAATTTTTAATTTGAAATAAAACGCTTTAGCAATGAACCAAAAGCATTGAATTTGAATTTTATTTTATGCGGAACTCAAAGACATTACCCTTGAAATACTACCTTCTACTAAAAATATTCGCTAGCTTTTTGCGACAAAAACATCAAAAGATAATCACAATTACATTTCCTACAGAGAAAAAAAAACTATGAGTTTATTGACCCCAAATTGTAAACATGAGGTTATTGAAATTTATTACATTCAACCATTTTATTACGCACTTTACAACCGAAATTTATGCTCTAACTTCTAACACTACATATCAGAATGAATATTTTAATTCATACCTTATAAATATTTATAATAAAAAAGTGTATCACACACACACACCTATTTAATTAAGTTCTCTTTCCTTTTTTCAATATATAGCTTTAATCCTCGTCAAAAACTGTTTTTTAAAACATTTCGAATCTTCTAGAAATGGTGCAAATAACCCTTGAGCCATATAACCTTTTATTCTGTTTGGAGAATAAAGTTCAGTTCTTCGCCATTAAAAAACTCGAAAGTCCCGAGGGAGATTTTATTTAAATGTGAGATAGTTTGAAACCTGCAGACAAAAGATTTTCTTTATTGCCACTTTATTGTCTTCAGAACTTATTGATACCCCCGGCACATGCAAAAAATGTTTCGAAATGAGGTGTTTTGCGGTTGGAGTACACGTGACTGCTGATCGCATGAAATATCGTGTTGGCGTGCACTTTTGAAAAACACAATATCTTTAGATTTGAGACATTTACTAAAATCCAGAAAGGAATTACTAGATATATTTTTTGGGGTTTAAAACCATGACAACACATAAAGCAAAAACATTGAAATCCATTTCCTAAATAACTCTCGTTTCCTTTCTTCTGTAAAATCACGTGGCAGAGTCACGGGATTGTGTATCAGAGTTCCATTCCGCTGAAAATCCGACATCCATATGCATTTGATGCACAATAAATATTTCCCCAGATGTGCGACAGACTGATTGGACCAGATCATATTTCCTGTGTGTAAGCGCTGGTGAAGATACCGTGCCAATAAGTACAATGGCTAATCGGTTGATGAACATAGTGTTCAAAGACGATATTCCTTATGTGAATTAATCGACCATCAATTTATTACAGATTTTGCTGAAAATTTGACTAATTTGTTTTAGAGCTCTAAACTGATCAGTAATTTTATCATTAATTTTTACGAAGATTTAATTAATTTGTTCTACAGATCTAAAACACTTTTCCTGTGTGTAAGCGCTGGTGAAGATACCGTGCCAATAACTACAATGGCTAATCGGTTGATGAACCTAGAAAATGAACATAGAAAATTGAAATTCTTTGGTGGAAAAAATTGACTTTCGTCTGCTCGTCTCTACTGCGAAGGTACCATCAAACGATAGTAGGATGCAATTCTACTAATCTTACACATTTCGTTGCTTTTTTCTTGCGTTTGTTCTGCGAAATCTTCGTTGTTCGAAAAAAAATTCTTTCCCAAAATTGTTAGTCCTCTATTTGTTTTTAGTCCGATCTATTTATTACCCGGTCACACACTGCATCAGAATTTCCTTCCCTCTAAGAAACTAATATATCTGAGTCTCTAATGTCTATAGATTGTTTTACTTCAATAATTTATTGTATAATCATGCACAGGGTGACTTTTAATTAACTTACAACTTTTAACTGAAATAACTTCTCAGAGTCTCACTAGATGGCGCCACGAATGCATGCAGTGGCAGAGGCCGTAAAAGGAATTTGTTTCGTATCAGTTCCACGCCATTTTGAAAATGTCTCCCAAACTGTCATATTCAGCCATATATTTATTGTTAAACATTGGTATTTATGTGGCGGAAATGCCAAACTATTGCTACGGAAGTGGTCTGCAACATTCAGAAACCGACCTAAGCCGTCTAGAGCAATCCTGGTGCATTGCATTGGCCATTTTAGTCACCAGATCTGAATCCATGTGATTTCTTTTTTTGGGGTCATATGAAAGATTTGGTGTACAAGAAGAATCCGACAGTCCGACAAGTCCTTATTAGACTCAAAAGTTCCATAACTGATTCATTTTCAAGCATTAAAAGAAAAACCCTTGAACTTGTAACTGACAACTTTGTGACTAGGTTGCTCTTTTGTATCACCTCTGACGGTTCTCGTTTTGAAAAGTATTTGTTTTGCCTGTGACTTCATAGTACCAGTGTAGGCGCATGTGCGTGATTGTTATGAATTAGCTTTATATAAGGTTATAAATAAGTGTAGCGTGGAAACGCTTTTAGCTAGAAGGTTGATTCTGGTGTCATTTTAAAGAGTGTGAGGAGTATTACTAGGACCCAAAGTGAGACAATAAAAATATTTATCAGAATATAAGTAAACATATTATATTATTATTATTAAATTGAAAATTTCAATCCCCGTATGTTTTTTGTTTATAACATGCAGAGTTTTCTTTCGAATTGTATGAAACTTACAGAATACTTGACAATACGTAAAAGAAACATTGTATTAAAATTTGAATTCAAAAATATGAATATTACGGGAAATATGAGCATCTGTAGTAAATAATATTTTACTACGCATACGCGAAATGTATTCTATATACTGTCAACAGATGGCGTCATCAAAAGCTATTCTAAATAAAACATAAGAAAGGCGTAGTTCCGGTACACGCCGCAGATTTTTCGTGAAAACGTCGGGGTAAAATCATAAAACAAGTGTTTCATATTAATATGTAATTTAATTATCAATCTCTTTAATACAATATTTATACAGAGTAGTATAATGGTTACAGAATAGATAAATCACAAGTTTAACGCATGTAGCAAGGGCCTGTAGTAGCTTGTGATTTATCTATTCTGTAACCATTATACTACTCTGTGTAAATATTGTATTAAAGA
>BGPR01005289.1:66167-96090 GCA_013235015.1 Araneus ventricosus
TAGAGCTATTAAATTTGAAATTAGAACGACAATTACTCTTTTAAATTGAAAATTAATGAAATTTAGGTTCTCTAGCAATGAAATAATGATGTTTAACGTCTCGCAGTGCTATGGCGCGAGTTTTATTGTTGGTGACGTCAGAGCGTTACCAGAGGATCTGGGCTATTATATTAGTAATGCTTTCAATTCTGCGTACTTTATTTTGATCATAAATATTTGATCCGTATCATCAAGATTGGTTTCTGTTCATGAGTACCAGTGCTTGGCACTTCTGCTCATTCTCAACTGCTGTTTAAACCAAAGTATAAAACGCACATTGGAAACACCAAGATTTGACATGAAATAAATAAGAAAATAGAGAGAAACAACCTTATAGAATACGATTATTGTGAGTGACAAATTTTTTTCAAAATTTTAATAACCTCAGGAGGGAGTCCGTATGACTGTGAAGCAGATTTATTATGGAGGTTTGAGCAGAAGGGACCATTTTGTAGTGGAAACTGTATTTAGAATTGTGGTGAGTGAAAAGAACTTGGGAACGAATGAGTGGATTTGGATGATCTAAATTGTCTGAAAAAAGATTTCTAGCCAGTATCGTATTGATTCGTATCATTTTACAATTCAAATCTCAAAATTCTTTATTTTCTTAAAATAGTGGTACAATTAACGAATTTTCGGCTCGATTTCCGATATTTTTTTATTTTATCCAGTGAAAGAAAGTAAAAAAAAAAATAGAGTGGCAAATATTTCGTCTATAAATTTTATTTATAAAAATAGCTTATATGAACATCGACGGTTTTACAGAGAATGAAAAAAAAATGTAATTTATTTAGAACAATATTTTTATTTATTTTGTTTTTTGTTTAGAATAATATATATTATTAGAATAATAATATTTTTCTAATTATAATTACTTAGATTCTCTCCATACTTTTCCAGTTTTGGTGGGAAAAGTGTGAATTTTCAATAAAATGGTAGAAATTGTGGAATAGCACGAAAATATTCTGAATAACTTATTTCGAAATGAAATCTCGAAGGACGCGAATTAAACAAGAATTCATCTTTTGAGGAATTGATATTTTGTGAGCTCTTCAAGAAAAGAAAACGAAACGAATTCTAAAATCAGCATCGTATTTTTGTCCATTATTTCTTCGAAATGCGAAAATAAATTGAAGTTTTCTCGAAACTAATTAATTCATTAAAGTCTTTCATCACTTCTGATTAATGCTTTTTTTTCAATCCTTTTTGTCAGTATCAATAAATTTCTATACAAAGACAAAAGGTTTTTCGATTTCATGGCAACGAATAATGGGAACAAAATTTAAAGAAATCAGTTTTTAAAACCAATTAAATACGCACGTGTCCTTATAAATTAATCTTAAATTCTCACCATAAACGTCTTATTATGAAAACCACTGGTATTTGATTTTTTTAAGAAATACAACAATATTAATTCTGTTGAAATCAGTCTGTGCTTTATTTTTCTTTGCTTCTATACTTTCTAATTTTAAAGTATAACATCTAATTTATCATTTTGATTTTCGTAATTTTAACTCTAAATTCGTTAATCCTGAAAAGATATGTCTATCTTATATTTTTAGAATTGCGGAATATTAAATTTTTAGCATTTTTTTCCGTAAATATTGCGGTTCGATTGGTTTAGGAATTAACCCTTTGAGTACTGAATTATTTGAAGATTTTTATACCCATGGGACGGATTTAATTTGTCGCTATATGGATTAATATGTAAAAGTAATACATTTTATTTGGAATATACTTATATTGGTGATATAAATATATTTTAGAAACAGCATTTTAGTTACAAAATATAAATAAATATATAAATGAAACAAAATATAAATATTTATATAGAACAAGAACCAACTTAAAGTCTAATAATTTTGTACCGTGTGGTATTTTTCAAAACATGTCGGTAAATGCAAAGGTACCTGGCATTGTTTGCATTGCCGAGTGGTTTCTTTTCTTATTTTATGTTTATAACATACGCGACGCCGTTTTGTAGGGTGTTTCTTTAATTCTGTTGCCAGAATATTCCCCAGAAAATGCGCCCAATTTTTCGCTTGCAAACGATGTGGCGCATCGTTACTTGTAGGACGCCCACGGATATTATAATTTGGCAGGACCACTTGCGCGAATAATTCTTCTTAAATTCAGATGACAAGTCAGAGTCGTCCACCGTAACTTCGCCCAAGTAATCAGATGACGAGTCTCACTCGTCCACCGTAACTTCGCCCAAGTAATCAGATGACGAGTCTCACTCGTCCACCGTAACTTCGCCCAAGTAAGCAGATGACGAGTCTCACTCGTCAAATGTACCCAAAGGGTTAATTCATGGCATCATATTCTGAAGTACTTTGATTCGATTCTCAATCAAAGCGGTTTGACACCCATCTTGAATGATTATTCTGCCTGTCAAAGAATCGCTGAGTACCGATTTCGCTTATTTGTGGAAAAATTCGAGGGCCATATTCAACAACATGAAATAGAAGTTTTTTTGCTTTCGTGATGAAGGAAGGCAGTATGAAAAAAGAAAACATGTCATTCTCTAGAAAAGCTGTTAAGTTTCTGTTATATATTTAACAATATTGTTAAATGGGGTATTATGTCGAATCAGAATAATTAACCCCTTCAGACCTGGTGTCCGGTATACCGGACATCAACTTTGAACTGCTCCTATTAATTCAATAATTGACGAAACTACATGCTTTTTTTTTATTTGATTCTCGATTTTCTTATCAATAGAATCGTTGCAAGAAATTTTCGTTTAGGGCATGGAATCATTTCATTTTTTTAGTTTTTTCAAAAAAAAAATTGAGAAAATCATCGTTCTTCCCAAAATGGAGTTCGGTGGTGAATTTTGTTTTTCAAGTAATTTCTTGTTTTTAATCCTTTTTTTACCATTTGAAAAGCTTCTACAATATTTTATTACTCTTTGACAACCATTTTAAAGTGAAATTTGTTTGATTTTGTGTCTTTTTTTAGTTCAAATATCCGGTATTGTCCGGATGCCGGATATGGGGTAACTGCTTTAATTTTTCATCTACAGGCTTGAAATTTCATTTATGCTTTAATCTTTGCAGTAGTACACAGTACGCCAAAGGAAAAACTTCTAACTCCATTATTTCTTAATTCCGACTGAAGGGGGTTAAAGTAGTTCTTTACTTAGTTACTCTTATTAACCAGCCGCCTTCGACGACCAACTTGTTCGCCAGGAATATAATTTTATTTGAATCTCTTATGCATAATTTGATATTCATAGTTCCCTTATCAAAGAAACTTTAAACTTCAAATTGGGATAGCTATTAACCCGTGTTCTTTTAGTAGTACCTGTTCTGTTCATTGTCTACTGAAAGTGCCTAATGGAGTCAAATAACTATCCGAGTCCTGAAACATCTAATACAAGGATTTTAAACTCGCGGCCCAGGAAATATAACAGAATGTAGCAAAATATTTATTAAAATCACATTTCTTAATTTTTAAATTCCTGATTTTGCGTAATTATTATTACACTCGAAAATTGACATAAGAAATTATTTTCATGCTTGTCAATACTTATCGGGTAAGCAATTATTGTCCACTTGTGAACGAAAATAAGTCTCCTATCAGATCTCGAACTACTGATATTCACTTTGGATCAGGTTTGAAATTAATCACTGCAAATTATATATACCTCGAAGTAGGAAAGATGGTAGTTGCGAAGACATGACAAGTGTTCTGGAGAAAACATTAATTTTACCGTTGTCAGTGTTCGTTTTTTATATATATACTGTGTTTTCTAAATAAGCCTACATTTCTATAGAAATGCAAATGTTATTGCGACCCATATAAACTTAGACCTTGTTTATTTGGTCCGTGCTAGCATTTGAGTTTGACATCTTTGATCTAATTGCACGTTGTCGGCACCAACTTCACCATCTTATTCCGCATGCAAAATACTCATTTAATTTCAACAACCTTCCATCGGGCGTGCCGCGCAAATTTTACGACAAGCGGGATTTTTCATACCCTGTTCTCACATTCAGATCAAAACTGTCTGAAGGTCATTGCTATTCCTTCAGGCGACCTCTCTCTTAAGGATTAAATGGGTTTATCCGAGTTTCAAGATGGTTTCATACTATTTTAAGCTTCTGTCGCAGAGTTTACGCCGCACGCCCGCTCATGTAATTTCATAATTTGTTCGAGTCTTAACGTTTCAGTTTGGTAATTATTTATCCAGTGCGCATTACGGAGATTTAATATTTCTTTATACATTGCTAAAAATATTTAATATGTAATAAACCTGTAAATAATCCACCAAGCCGAAGAATTTTCTTGAAAATCTTAGCCCTTAGTCTTATGTAAAAACACCTCACTACTCGAGCCCCAAAAAATCTGATCATCGCCATATGTCATTACCATGTCTTTAAGTCAAAATTATGCATCACAATCTGAAAAAGCAAATGAACAGCAACCATCATTGAGAAGAAGAGGTCTGTGTTTGAAAGAAAGAAAACTATCATCAAAATCCATGAAATGCAGTAGGTGCAATAAATAGTATACTTGTAAGCGTCACTCTCTAGCAAAAGTCCAATGTTTCGAATGCAAGGACAATGATTAGAAACTAAAAAGAAAGTCTTTGTTGTACAATCTTATATAAAGTTTGTATCATCATCTTTTTTTATTATATGTTGCTTAATACATTTCTTACAAAATAACAGTATTAAATCTCATTGCTTCCTATGATTTCAGTATAATTTTAGATTTTGAAAATAATATTAAAATTAATTTTCACTTTTTATGAAAAGATTTGCTTTTCTGACCTGTATCTTATTAGTATAAGAAATAACTTACAACTGTCATAATAAAAATGAATAAAATTATTGTGTCGTAAAATGTACAACACGCGCCTTCTCGTGTAAAAAATTATAGCCCGCCCGCTGGAAGGTTAAAATGACGCGGCACATTTTACGTCCAGCAGCATGTTCGCTGGATTATAATATGCTGATAAAACGAATTAAAACATAGAAACCATAACCATCCAGCTTATTGAATGTATTTCCCAGTAAACTTGACATCTTAGAGGACTTTAATTACAGATTTTTCAGACAAATTAAAGAAATAAAAAAAGTAAAATCCATTAGGCTATTACTTGAGCTTTCAACAATACAAGAGTAACACGCAGTTAAATATTTATTTAAACAATGAAAACGGTTTGAATTTCATTACAGCAACGAAACGTACTGTAAATTATGCCTGAAAATAATTTTAAAAATTTATTAAAATTAGATAAAAAGTTGTAAGACAATTTAATTGTATCATTGAAAAGATATTTTCTTGAATTTTCAGATGGTGGAAAAATTATTTTTGTGTTATGGTTTTTTTCGGAAGTTATCAAAGGAAACTCCAAAATTTAGCTTTATTTTTAATTAATTAAAATTTATTTAACGTCTCCAAGGTGCGCATTTCCTACAGAATTCTGTGCGAATTTCGTAGCTTTATGTCCAGCGGACTACTGTAAAACGCCAACACACACAGAACATTCTCCTTTATTATTAGTAGAGATTTTGTCTGCCATAATAACTTCCCCGTGTTGAAGCTACAAGACGAACCGTACTGTTAATTGTGAGCCATGCCTAAGATGACATGGAAGACATTAAAACCGGCAAGCCAACTCTCTAAATTTTCAAACCACATCAACTGGGCGATCTTCGGATAAAAAACACATATCTGTTTTCGCCAGACGCTATTAACTGCAAAGCTTGTTTCCAAAGTTCCTTTTAGTGACTGAAACTTATGTGTTGCAAATTTTTTAACGTACGACTACGTTCCTCCCATTGGGGTCTCAGGAAGGAATTTGATTCACACACCACAACGCCACAAAAAACGTTGTATGGGAGATCCTCTATATCTCGGTAACTGCATATGTTAAAAACATAACTATTGTCTTATTTTAGAGATAAAGGGTATCAACAGAAGTTACAAAAAACATTTGAAAATCGGAATTGTAGTTCAGCGACTACTGAGTCGCAAAGATGTGCAAAAATAAGCATGAATTGGTGACGTCACACGCATGAAGTGCACGCGCACAATTGGCTAACGCTCTCGCTTGGCACATTTTCGCGAGCGAGATTTCGTGATTGAGTTGAAAATTGAGAGAGTTAAGTTGAAAACAAAAGAGAATTGAGATAAACTTCGAGAAACAAAGGAGGATTGAGAGCAACTTCGAGAAACACAAGAGAATCACGAGTAACTTCGAGAAACAAGAGTATCGCGAGTAACTTCGAGAAATAAAAGAGTATCGCGAGTAACAAAGAGAAACCGAGAAACTTCGAAAAACAAAGGAGTCACTAGAGTAAAGTAGTCCTACGCCTTTAACGTCAGCGGCTGTTTGAAAAAGACAGCCTCCCGTCATTTTTAAAAAATTTATACCTTACTGTGCCTGTCGGCAAAGAATTGGGATAATTTTTATGAACATATAAACAATTGTCTGTTTTGAAAGTTGAGCCATTGAATAATATGAAAATTGTCACATCAGAGTTTTCAAAATATTTGCGAAAAATATTTCTATATTTGAGCAAAATCCATTATCATAACAATAGCATTTCATCGAATTATTTGATATAATCACGTTCGTTAAAGTTGTTACATAAATAACTTTTGTTGACTCACCTGAGGCAAATGAATTGCATTGAAAAATATTTTATTGTTACATAAATGAAGACGAGTAAATTTAATGCCTGATAATGTCAAATGCCAGATCATATCACTAAACGTCTTTCTTCACCTTCCGTGCATCTTTTCATTTCGGGTTTATGTTACAATACAATAAATCAGTTAAAAAAATTATTACCACTACCTTTAAAATAATAATAATAATCATGTGTATTAGAATATTATTGATCAGTTACTTATGTATTGTCAACAAATTCATTATTTTCATTCATTTTTCTCTCTCATATGCAAAGTATACAGGAGATTTTAGGCAAAGTGAACATATCAACTTTTTCTGAAATGCGTTTTTCAACAGTTTTCTAATCTTAGTACTCAGCTATAAACTCCTTTTGTCTCAGAACTTTTTTTCACCTTTATAAAGGTACCTAAAGTCGGTAGCGGCTAGTGTTATGTAACTCGAGGGTGCTGTGACTTTTAATCACTACTCATGATGAATATTTGTACAACTTACATTTTGTATCTTTTTTCCATTAACTTTGAGTAGTTTTATATCTAATGAATAAAAGTATAACATTTTTTCTCTTCTAATAGATAAGTATTTTAACAAATTCATTTTAATAAAAAAATTTTAAACTCGAAATTTGTTAAACTGAAATTTTGAAAACACTTGTATAGCGGAAAATTTCTCACATGTATTTCGTGACCACTTATAACTAAAAATTATCAAAAAAATCCTTTGGATTGCAAAAAGGTTCATTCAAATTTAATCGCTATAAAACTTTTTTAATTAAATTTTTGTTTGTCATTAATTTTCCTTCATTTTCTTACTTATTTTTAAAGTTTTAGCTCGCGAAAAAATTTTCCGCTGTGGTAAAATGTTTGAAACTCTGTTTCTAGCTCAACTGGTGCTGCCGAACTCGACAGTATGGAAAGAAAGGGAAAGTCTGCGCTCTGTAACTACGCATGCGCGTAGGGGGATTCGGTGCTGGAACGATCCCGAGTTCCCCTTTACTTTAAGTTACTTTCCCCTTTGCGCAACACCTTCTTGTAGTGAAAAATTTAGATGGGGAACTTAATTTTCTGCCTCAGTTTTTCCTAGCGGTTTATTTGAAGGTTGAAATCGTTTAATTTAAAATTCCGTTAGACTGTTGATAGATTTAAATATTAAATGCGAAATAAAATAAATTTACACAATAGAAAATGTTGGGGGTTCTGCAGTATCTCAGTTCATGCACGAGCCGCATTGCCTAATCTTAATTTTTTCAAAACAAATATATCTCTCTGTAAGAAGATACATTTGTGAAATGAATATGTTAAATTGTGATTTAAATAAAAAACTCGTCTATTGTCAAAATATTTGACCTCGAAATTTTTAAGAATCTCCACTTTCCAGACCCACCCGAGCCCGAAAAAAATGTTTTTGGAATGATATCTTTCTGTGAACAAATATTGCTATATAGCCTTAACATAAAGCTTGTATATCTGTTCCCAATTTTGGAAGAAATCCGTCAGCAGGAAATTTATCTGTCTCTCTGTCCGTGTACACATTAACACGATAGCGCAAAAATTAAAGTTCTGCTGACTATTGTCAGTCTCGATTTCTAATTATTGACAGACTTGATTTTGAAAATTGAAGGTTCAAGTTCCAACTCTACTGATGATCGGTCTTATCGCTTACCTTTGGTTAAAAGCTAAGAAGTTTGCTCCAAATAACTATCTAAGATTTAAAAATAAAGAATCCAGTTACTATTTGGATTGCCATGTGAGAGCATCTAGTTACAGCTCTACTCCTATAAAAAGTTACAGCACAGTCCTGGACCTCTCAGTCACTTCCGATGGCTGACATGTGCAAACCGGATCTTTCGCTTGCTCATTTCCCAAACAAGCCCTACAAGCGAACACAAAAAGGCTTGTTAACCACATTATGAAGACATATGCTTCTGTCCGATTTGCCATTAAAAGATATCTGTCCGTCAAATATGGTCCGAAACACATCTTTAAATTTTATTCAGTCAACAAGACATTTGCCAGAAACGAGTTCTTCCGTCACCAGAGAACATGTTTTTGGCTATGGTAGTCGATGAGAGACAAAATATGCGAGAATCGGGCTACGGGAGGATATTAAAGGCAAAAACCCAAAATCAGAAGGTGAAGACTGTTGTAACTTTTAAGACTCCATCACTTAATTTTGATGCTACAGACTACAACGAACTGATAGATTGGACAAAATGTAGGCTGCCGTCCCCTCCAATGATGAAAGGCTTGATAACAGAGTCTTTTGCGTCAGTTCTTCAAAATAAATCTCTGCCTGAGTTTGATTTTTTAAATTTTCCAAGTAATACCCAAATTGTTGAAAGATGCGTAAAATTAGTCGCGGAGTCTGCAGAAAAAATGTGCGGACAAGGGAGCAAAGATGGTTACATTGGAGAAACTTTGTTCTCAAGATCCACAGTGCCGCAATTTGATTATAAATCTGAATTTAAAACAACGTCCTTGGCTAAATCATGATAATTTAACAAACCCTAATTGGTTTTATGGTTAGGTAGGGTAAGGATGGAACTAGAATTGCAGCCTCGTGGTGAGTTCTGGGTCGTTTCATAAAAAAAAATGTGAAATGGACGAAGAGATGCAAAACGATGTACTCTCATCAAAATAGAATGTATATAATCACTTACATTGACGAAGTATTGAGAGAGATTGCATTTTATAATTAAAATACCACAATGAATTTATTTGTTAAACTGCAAAAACCTCCAATTTTCACCTAAACTCTAAAACTTTGGGCCTTTTGCACGAACTCAAAATGTAATGCATGGTTTTTAGATATAATTTTTCTGTCATCAGGCAACCAAAATGGAGTTAGACGCTATTAGAAACCAAAATCTGTAGCCTGTATAATTTTAGAGTAAAAGTAAATGTTGATGCTTTCCGCCATTTTTTTCCAAACTTTAGGCCTCTAGCGCGAATTGAAGATTAAAAGTATAAATTTTTCCATATTTTTCTATCATGGACCAAATGACATAGAAATGATTCGCATGCTTGTTGGAGATAATCGGTCGTGCCTTAAGGGAAATGAAATCTATGAGTATTCCTGTGCCGCAAGGTGGACATTTCCATGACGTCATTTTCTGTATGATGTTGGCGTATATAAAAGGCCTGCGGATTCTCTGTATATGTGTGGAGTGATATGGATAGAGTGGACGGTGATGTGGATCGAGGCGGATCGAGGTGAAATGGATATGCAGTCGATTCGACCATGTAATCACTTGTGCTCATCATGTTGCTACTAGAACATAATGTTTTTGTATGTAATAATAATTTAGTTATGTTCCTTTCAATGTTTATCGAGATGATAAAACCAACTCAAATAAATGCATCTTATTAGAAGGAAAATGGACTCTCTCGTCTTTATGCGTACTCTGTTGTTTCTCTGTTTTCCAACAATGCTTTAACCAGTCAAACTAAAAATATGGAAGGGTAAAATCTTCTGCACCCCTTTAGGGTGATAACTGCCCCTACAGCATGTACGGATGCTTGTTCAGAACGGTTGGAGCAATTCTGAGGAAATTTAGTGAACATTTTTTGCATTGTACAGCTAAAAATACTGCAATGGTAAATGAACTCTGGCTTACCGCCTCCTGTGTTGGGTGCATGTGAGTCATTATAAGGCATCTAACAAACGGACCAATTAGCACGAAATTTTTATGTCCAGGGTTCCTAAAATGAAAGATGTCCAAAAATGGGTCTCAAAGTAGTAGAAAGATATGAAATGCCGCTTACTATTTAAAGGCATTGAAGAAAATTATAATATTTTTGATTTTAGTACTATTTTATTATAATTTGGGACATATGCCGTCAGGAAAATAAAATTAATAAACACTACGACAATATTCCATTTCTTGTTTCCCACAAGATTTTGACAAGAAAAAGACCGGGAAGCGATGGGTAATTTTCGAATCAAGGATAAAATAACGCGAATTTCAGTGAGGCACTTATCAGATTCGAAAACTGGTTTCTTTTTTACAAGTTATTTCTTCAGAAATAAAATAATCTAACATTCAAAACCGCTCTTAAAATCACTTTCGCAAATTAATTTCTTCACACCGAAAACAATAAAAGGAAGATGATTTCTTAAAACAGTTCCTCAAACGCGAAAACAAATCGCAACCTTGTGTTGAATTTCATCATAACCCTTCCCCACGCTAAGCTAATCCATTTTATTTTATACACCTTTGTTCTTTTGACAAGTTTGATGCCCTTTTTGCGACAAGTAATCAGCTGCTTCTCATAAAATAAACATCGACCGATAACTACGACTAATGATAATGTCCAGTCAGCAAGTGTAGGTTGTCATCTCCACTGACAAGAAACATCAAAATAAACAAAACACAGCGACATCCAGATTTCCAATATCTCGGAAACAAAAGACCCGATGAAGGGAAAACTGCGAGTTACAGGGACCAAGGTCGTTCGTGCCAACAACTTCATTCTAGGACTTCGGAGGTAAACGACCCATTTGAAGAATAATTTGACTTTTTTCCCTAGAAGTAAGATGAGGCGAGAAAGGATTAGGTAAGGTTAACGGAATGAAGTCATTTTTTCAGTCAGTTTAATCCTAAAATTGATATTAATTGGTTAAAGAATTTTGTTCATTATGTTTTAAGCTCGACAAATATAGCATGTAAATTGTGAATTGCTTGTGAAGTATTTTTTTTTATTGATCGATATTTATTTTTAAATCTTTGATTTAAAAAATTGAGAAAAAAGCTTATAATTTATTTGCGTGATGAAAAAATTTAATTGACTGCGGTGTAAAAACGCGACATTGAAGAAATTAATTATGGCTCAACCCTTTTTAGTTGTAAATTTAAATTCCTTTATTTAAATAGATGTTCTTAGTAAATAACTAATATCCAAGAGTGACCTTGAATTTTATTTTTAGAGAAACAAGAGGAGATTATTTAATATTATTAATTGTATAGTTTATTTTAGAGGAATATTTTTTACTCTTCGATTCGTTGCTTTGTTGTTTTGCCCGTTTAAAATAATATATCCTTTCTGTCTCCAAAGGTTTCCTAAAACTAATACCATATTTCTATACAATAGTCTGTATCATGAAAAGCAATTAATATAACTTATGTATAATATCCAATGTATCCACAATTGTTGATAAATTTTACATGAAACAGGGTGGCCAGCCGACCGGGAAACCTGTTAAACCGGGAATGGTCAGGGAATTTCGGGAGACCGAGAAAAAGCAGGGAAACGTCAGGGAAATTTATTCTAAAACTGGAAATTTTTTATCTTGATAATTCTTATTGGACGCGAAAATTCGCTGATTTTTTTTATAAATATAATGAAATACCGTTGGCAACCAATGAAAATCAGTCATTTACTGACAGTCAAAACCGAATGCCATTCGTGTTCATGTAAACAACTCGCCCCCTGGCGAGGTGTTTACATTTAAATTTCCGAGGGCCCGAAATTTCGGCTATTAGTCCAGTCAACGAAGGCTTTGAAAAAAGCATTAAATCATATAGTTTTGAAAACTGGTACACATGTTCATGAGGGGCTTCTGATAGATATACTGAAAGTTCCCGGTCCTGGGGGGGGGGGGGGGTGAGCTCACGGTGCCATCTTAGATTTCATCCCCTTTTTTAGTTTTTCCTGAATATCTCGAAAACTATTGAGTTTTCAAATTACAATTGATTTAACAAATTAAAGAGCGTAGAATTCCCTACAAATATATACTTTTATTTTTGTTCCAGCTTTAAAAGTTTCTCAGATAATGGGTCTCAAAAGTTGTCGCCATTTTGGATTTCATCCCCTTTTTTAATTTTCCCTGAATATCTCGAAATCTATTCAATTTTCAAATAACCTGTAATAGCAAATTAAAGAGCGTAAAACTACCTACAAACGTATGCTTTTATTTTTGTTATTTTTTAATAGTTTCCGAGATTATGGATTTCAAAATTTGCAACCATCTTGGATTTTATCCCCCCTTTTTTTTAGTTTTTCTTAAATATCTCGGAAACTATTCAAGCTAGAAAATAAATAAAAGCATGCATTGGTTGGGAATTTTACGATCATTAATTTGCTGTATTTAATGTAATTTGAAAATCAAATAGTTTTCTAAATATTAAAAAAATTAAAATAAGGGGGATAAAACCCAAGATGACGGCAAATTTTGAAATCCATTATCTCGGAAACTATTAAAGCTAAAACAAAAACAAAAGCATGTGTTTGTAGGGAATTTTAAGCTCTTTAATTTGCTGATTACGTGTAATTTGAAAATTGAATAGATTTCGAGTTATTTAAGAGAAACTAAAAAGGGGGATGAAATCAAAGATGGCGGCAACATTTGAGATCCATTTAACTGGGAAACTATTAAAGCTGGGAGAAAAATAAAAGTATGCATTTGTAGGAAATTTTACGCTCTTAAATTTGTTAGATCAATTCTAATTTGAAAACTGAATATTTTTCGAGATATTCAGGGAAAATTAAAAAAGGGGAATGAAATCCAAGATAGCGCAGCGAACTTACCCCCCAGGACCGGGACTTTTAGTATGTTCATAATAAACCCCTCACTAACATGGGTACCAATTTTCAAAACTATACGAGTTAAATGTTTTTCACACCCATTTCGGACCTTAGTTGACTGGACAATATGAACAGAATCTCGTTCCTTTCAGTAGTTAAATGAGATGATACTTCTTGAGTTGAAAATCTATAGTATAATCACACTCAGATGTGGAAGAAGAACCGGGATTTGGCTACATGTCAAGGAGATTTAGATAGCTTACGAGATCGTAAATTTCTCTTTATCTGTCTACAAGTTAGCACCCACACTACTGCCTGCTTCGTGATGATTTAATATCAAATAGGAGTTATACCAGAATTAGTTTGTTTTTCCATTAGTTTGTTCTGGAGATCTTTTCATTGAATTATGAAGTATTGCAAATTAGTGCTAATATTTTCTTTCGGCATTTTTTGTTGTTTATTTTGTGTATGCTTTTTTTTCTCTAAGTTTTGGGAGACATTATGAATACCGATCTATTTGATAAGTTATGGGAAGTATGGGACAGCCGTTACCGTTATATATATAAAGGAACAATTTTTTTTTAGTATTATGGTATGCATTGTTCTTTTTTTTTCTTTTTCTTTACGCACGTCCAGACCTTTGACTTATGAGACCAAATTTAGCAAAGTAATGGATTAACACAAGAGGGGAGCTGGCGCCGCAGTAATTTTTTAAATTCAAATTAGATTTTTATTTATTTAATTTTAAGTGGTAAATTCGGGTTTTTTTTCCGTTTTCGCGAATTTTATTTTTTCTTCATTATTTCATACGCACTCGACTTCTGGAGTTATAATTTATAAATTCTTGCATTTTTTTCTCTCTTTTTTTGTCTTTGATGTTTTATTTTATTTACATTTCTTTAAACATTGTTCTTTTTTGAGCCACATTGAAGGAAGTTGGTTGGAATAAAAAGTTGCATTTTTGTCTTCTACAAACGATTTGTGTGATTATGCTTCTGTGTTTTAATTTATAAACATTAGTAAAAAATAGTTTTCTTACATTTTTTCTCTCTATTTTGTCTTTTTCTGTTTTATTTTGCAACGTATATTTTTATTGAGTTTATATTTTTAATCCGAAACGCCTGGAAAAGTCGGTACACTAGAACTGATCATTGTAAAGATGTATTAATAATTTTATGGTTCATTGTTTAAAAGTTTTATATAAATGTTCTTTGTTCAAATATTTTGCTTTTTTTCAAACCATATTGGCTTGAATGAAAGCTTAGCATGGTGAATGAATACAAAGTACGACCAATGTGCAGGTGATTGTTTTCTATGGTTGATGGGCTACCTCCGAAAAAAGCCAGGGAAATTTTTTATAAATCCTGGAAATGTCAGGGAAACTCAAACAGCAAAAATGATGGCCACCCTGTAAAAATACGAAGAAAATCAAGGGGGAATATCTATAAATCATGAAAATAAATTTTATAATTAATGATAATAATTCCGTTGGTTAAAGGTTATGGTATGACTTCAGTTTATGCTGGTTCATGTTCAGTTTATTCTGGCTGGGCACTTAATCAGCATTATTCGAAAACTGGTAGACCGATATGTGCTTTATCAGCAAATTACTCGGAGCGGACCTGCTGGCTGCTGGAGATTCAACACCAAGCGAAACACACATGTCTGCCGATTGTCCCTGAATGTCGCCCCAGGAAAGCAGCCTATCCCCACATACTGGAGCTAAAGCCAGACTTCTATTTCATGCCATGTATAGATATTCAAAAGTCGTTCTGTCCAACTGAAGTTGTCTCACTTCCACCTTTCTCATAAGTTCTTGGCTCATTGACTTGGATAGATATGCTAGGTTAAATGGGGTTAGTCAGCAGCACCATAAAGAATTCCGAACTGCTTTTTATGAATTGTTCTTTTGTCCATATGGTACTTTTGAATGACAGTAAGTGAAACCGAAGTCGATGTACTTTGTTATTACCAAAATATATATCAGTTCTTTTATAATCACTTAATAGTCTTTTTTTTTTCAGTATTCAGGATTCAACTGTAAAATATTTTAGTTAGATTTCAATTTTTTATAACGACTATTTATTGTATTTGTTTACATATAATATTATTTTATGATATTACTAGTCGCCTTCGGCGACCAGCTGGTTCGCCCGTTGAAATTAGTTTTGATTTTTGTATTTTATATTAATTATAGCATTACCCGTCGCCGTTTCAGCCGCGATAACACAGGAAAGATGAACAAAAAACTGAATATTTTGTTGTACTTGACAGGTAGTAAAATATTTAAAGACGTAAATTTAAAAATGCCAGCGATACGATTCTGTATGATGCATCGCATCTAACGATACTTAACAAACTGAGTTTCAAATAACTTTCACTCAATTCATCTATCTACTCATCTGTAGAATGATTAGCGTTGAATAGGGTCTCGAAAGTCGAACATGCTGGACGCCCGTGTGAACCAGTGGGTACAAAAAGTGAGGCGGCAAAAATTCATAGACATCTAAAAGACACGGGAGATAGACAGTAAAATTTGAAATTTAGTTAGTTTTCCCGAACACTATTGCCTTTTTGTCGGTACTACTACTACTTTCAGGCTGTAATTTCTAGTTTCGAATATCAAATTTGATGAGTTATTACTTGAGGAAATTCAAGTTGGCGGCAGTACTGTACTCTTAAGCCTAACCAAAATTTTAATAAAAAATTACCTATAATGCAATATACAAAAATTTCAAAGCGTTTTCATGCCTCATAATTTTAAAATGACAGAAAAGCATGAGATTAAATGCTTGAAGAAAGGACGAAAATCATTTCAGTCTTCCTCATACACATTAAAAACAAACAAACCTGAAATCAAATATCTGTTGCCACGCTTTATAAAAATATTACTTCGAAGCAGGTGCGATAAAATATTTCAGAAATGCAATAAATACTAAAGTGATAATTCTGCTTTGGAGTTAATTTCCCAAGAAAACAGTTTATACTATCACAACAGTAACAATTGCAAAAGCGCGTGAATAAAAGATTTGCTGAAATAATGAGATGGTTTGAATTTTATTTACAACAATAAAAACATTGTTACAATTCATGTTTTGAAACATTTTGAAACATTAATTAAAATTGAACAAAATGTCGCTTGGAAATTAGATCGGTGACATTGAAAAGCTAATTTTTTTTATCTTTAAGATGATGTAAAAATGTTTTTTTTGTGGCGATATTAGGATCCGAAGTTATTCCGGAAAAAAGTTAAAATTTAGAGTACTTTTTAAATAATTTAAATTCTAATTAAAATTTCAAAAATCCTTTCTTAGTGAGCACCTACTCCCCAAGAAGCAACCGCCTGCCAAATTTCAAGTTTGTAGTCCCAGTGGCTTGGGAGATTTCGTGATGAGTGAGTGAGTGAATCATGGTATTTGCCTTTTATATATAAAAATTGTTGTTCTTTTCGATGGTGTATTGTGATGGTTCCTTATTTATTTCTAAAAGCATTGTTAGACGCTTTATTTTTTGCGCCTTGTTACACCTATTGTATTAATTTCTATCGTTATTGCCTTATTTTGTATAAGAGAGTAACTTTCTAATGGCAAACTTAGGTATCCATTTGTTACAAAATTTGTTTGAATAGGGCCATTATGAAGCAGATAGCTTTGAGTTGAAAACAAGCGCTTCTATCAGCTAAAAGAACCCGTGGTTGGTTGCATTTTGACGAGGTTTCTGGTTTTGATTAATTGTCACGAAACCCTCACTAAAACCGCAAGATTTTATTTGTGAGCTAAATTTGAAGTATTTATAATATAACAAAGGTTATAGTTATCAAATGTTAAGTCAGCTTTTGATGGGTATGTAGTGTAAATGTCATGTGCGATAAAGTAAAATATATTTAAAATTGCCGTTAGATGGAATGCCATCGTGCACGTAAATAAACTCATTTTTAACATTAAATTTAGACATTTTTAACAGTACTTTTATATATAATATTATAATGCACTAAATCCTCTTATTATCTGCCACTTTATTTTTAATTAAAATGAAAATATTAATTGCACCAAAGAATTTTGAAATCTCGTATCTTCTTGAAAAATAACTGAGTGTTAAAAGCGATTTTAAGAAACCATAGATTTCTCCCATAAGTTGTTGATAGTTTTTAAAGAAAAATGCAAAATTTAATTAAACATTGTGAGTGGCAACTCGAAGGCAAATAAATAAAAATATTTGTAATATTTTAATTCCATATGAATGGGAATACTGGCAGTACTAATGATTAAATAATCTTTTCTATGTCTGGAAACATAGTTTTTAATTCATAAAAAATAACTATTTAATTAGCTGTCACGAAACCTTCAATAAAATCTTCTTAATTCATCACAGCATTTGTATGCAAAATTTGAAAAAATTATCTATTAATCAGTTTGTATTAATAGATTACAATCTATTTGTGAATTTTGATTTTATTACCTTGGGCGAATAATAACTGGTATTTCTATACCTGCAAAGGTGCGATTAATTAAGAAATAGATAAATAAATGTGATATTTATGCTAATATGAAAGGTTAATAAATTATCATTGGACACAGATACGTCATTAGCCGTATTTGTAAATACTTACTGTCTTGACTTCTAGCTGTCTTGAGAGATTCTAATTTTCAAGAACACTTCATGGCCATCTCCAAATCATTGGGAGACAAGAAAACCTATCAGGACACGATAAAAACCACGTGAAGAAATTCTGCCCCTGAGTGCTAGGACATGAGGATTTGCAAATCAACTTATTTATTTATTTATGTATTTTGTAGATTGCTGAAACTCTACAAGCTCGCCCAGAAAATTGTCCTTGCGATACAGGTGACTCAACACACGCTTTTTTTAACACATTCTCTGCCACTATTCATGCCTGAAATTCTAACTATTCAGATTAGATGACATCTTCTCTGCCATCTCTTAACTACAGTAGAGAAAGGGTCATGAATTAGAAAATAGGTTCAGGACGCGCCAGCGCGTCGGTGGTAGTGAATGTGTTAAAGCGGATCAGGATTACTCTGTGAAGAAAGGAAGCTGTGATATAGATTTGCATTATGACATGATTTAAAATTCCTGTTCTTCTACGCATACAACTAATAGCGATACGAGCCAGAAAATATAAAGAATTTGAAAAATTTATGTCTAGTGCGTCAAATATAAAATTTGACTTTTTAATTTATTATTTTTTGTTCCTTATTCTTTGTATGGCAACGATTCGTATTACTCTATTATTACTCACTCTTTTATAGATCTGCATTATGACATGATTTGAAATTCCTGTTCTTCTACACATACAACTAATAACGATAAGAGCCAGAAAATATCAAGAATTTGAATAATTTATGTCTAGTGCGTCAAATATAAAATTTGACTTTTTAATTTATTATTTTTTTTGTTCCTTATTCTTTGTATGGCAACGATTCGTATTACTCTATTATTACTCACTCTTTTATAGATCTGCATTATGACATGATTTAAAATTCTGTTCTTCCTACATACAACTAATAGCATACAGAGCCAGAAAATATCAAAATGTCTAGTGCGACAAATATAAAATTTGACTTTTTAATTTATTATTTTTTTTGTTCCTTATTCTTTGTATGGCAGCGATTCGTATTACTCTATTATTACTCACTCTTTTAAAGATCTGCATTATGACATGATTTAAAATTCCTGTTCTTCTACGCATACAACTAATAGCAACACGAGCCAGAAAATATCAAGAATTTGAATAATTTATGTCTAGTGCGACAAATATAAAATTTGACTTTTTAATTTATTATTATTTTTTGATTCTTATTTTTTGGATGGCAAGGATTTGTATTACTCTATTATTACTTTCTTGTAGTCGAATTATTTGCAAAGAGAATGTATGGCAATCGTTAAGAAGATTGTTCTAGAATCTTCACGCTTTAGACCTCCTTGAGTCAGAAAAACCCATTTTTACTTTCTCGTATACGAAGTATACAAAGAGAAAGTATTGTAATCGTCAAACAATTCGAACTCGAGATTTTGACGAATCTCCACGTTTTAGACCACCCTGAATCCGAAAAACATAATTTTGGAATTATGTCTGTATGGGTGTCTGTCTGTGAACACGATAACTCGAAAACTATTAGAGTTACGGGGATCAAATTTGGTATGTGATCTTGATACATAATTTATAGGTTTCTATCAAAATTTGGACAAATTCCGTCCACGCGAAGTCTGTCTGTATGCCCGTGTTAATGTGAACGAGATTACTCATAAACTTGAATAGCTAGATGGATAAAATTCGGTGCACAGTTTTATCAGCAGGAATGTAGGTCCGTATCAAATTTTGGGCCAAATCCGTCAAAGGGTTGACTGTCTGTCGGTCTGTATAATCGCATACTTCTAAACATTACAACTCGTAAACCCTTCGGCTTTGATAAATAAAAATTGGTATAATGCCTGCTAACATTAATTATGGTTCCGTGCCCAATTTTCGTTTCAATCGATCGAAGAAAAGGTGTTCAAATCTCGTATTTGTCTTTTCTCATCACGCAACGACGCGAGGCCGTTATTGCGTAATTGCGCGATTAACTTGCGCTAATCCTTTCTACCCACGCCTTTCGTCTCCAAGCTTCCGATTCTCAAGCTTTTTTCTCCACTGCGTTAAGGGCGCGTGTTTGTTTTCTGCCTTTCAGCTTATTTTTTCTCCGCATGTGTTAGGAGCGAACGAGAACGTTTAGGGGAGACCACTCCCGCTGGTTGGAATTATGTCTGTCTGTTAGTCAGCGATCACAACAAATCGATAACTCAAACATGTGCGGCATATGAAATTTGTTAACTGCCATCTACACCAAAATTGTGGACCTCTATCTAATTTTGGACAAAATCCAACTACGGAAGTGTATCTGTCTGTCTACTCGTCCTTGTGTATGGGAATATGATTTCTCAAAAATACAAGTGTTAGATGGATAAAATTTGATACTTTGCTTTGCCACTAGAATTGTAAATTGAACATATATGGATTTTTTTAAAAGAGACAGAAGAAATCTGTCGACTGGGTGATTAGTTGACTCCGCTGACACTCAGTTCATTTTGTGAAATTATCACACCATATTTTTTATTTGTATACTTAATTACTGCTTCGTATTTCTATTGTAAAATGCATGTTAAAAGACACTGTTCTCAAAAAAATAAACCACCATTTTTCAGAATCTGAAACCATCTGAAAGGTATAATCTAAAGGTAACTTGAAAAGGGAGTTGTTTGTTTACAGCATTTAAAAAAAACAGTAGGGAATGTTATTCGAAGTAGGGAGCGTATCTTCAATTGCTTACGCATGCACGGACATAAAATATAGGGATGTGTTTAGTATACGGCCCAGTCTAGTTTGTTTATACTTTTTTAGGCAGCTCAATTTTTATTCTGAAAGGGGGAAACTGTTGCAAAAGAATCTCAGTTACTTTCTTCGGTTATAAACGCATGGATGAAATATTTTCTGCGTTTCTTTCACGCATTTATTTTAAAACCAAACTGAACGCCAATCTTTTGACCTGTGCCAGAAACACGATTTATTTTTGTCACGCGCCGTCAAGCGAGGTCAAAAAATTCCTTGTTTATCACTTCTTCACTTTGTTTCCGAGAAGTATTTTTAAAAAGTGAAGATGAATTTTCGGAAGATATATCTGTTTCTCTTTTTGGTTTGAAATAGAATCACCGGGACCCTAGGAAAGCAGAAGTTGTATTTATTCACTGCTATGGCTTCGACGGGCCTTTGTCCCAGCGCAGGTTCATCGTTCGAGGAAACCGCCATTTGTCCCCATTGCAGAGTAAGGCTTCCTGCTAATACTGATACCAATGACACACTACTCAAAAATAGGAAAAGGAGACGCTCTTACCTGCTCGGCGCATGGTGAATTTCGGCGAATTGATCCTCTGACAAACATTTTGATCCAATGGCTGAATACAGAAGCGGCCGGAGGCAGTTTTACCAACCGGGCAAGGCAGCAATTTGGCGCCACCCACATATCCAACGTATTTTTTTAAAAATTTTATAATGCCCGTATTCTAAATATCAAACAAAATTTTACTTAGAAATATGACTTGATACTACTATGGTGAGAATTTTTAAACTTCAGATATATTATATAGATAAGATTATACAGAGGTCATTGAATAGAGAGAGAGAGAGAGCAAAAATCATATATTTCTATAAATTTATTTTAAAAATATATGACTATTTCTCAAGTTCATTATATAATTTTTTTTTCTTCACTCTCCCGCTTTGGCGCCATTCTGGAGTTTGGCGCCACGGGCAGTTGCCCAGTTTGCCCGGGCCTCTGGCTGAATAGGTGAAAAAAATCAGTTATAACAAATTTTAGATATGTTTATAAATACTATCGAAGAATGAGAGCAAAAGGTCATTGGCATTATTTCATTTGATTTGTTAGATAGATACATTAGAGCTGTATTGGAATGGTTTGATTTGATAGATAAATGTCCAACTTTGAATTTGCCAGAAAAATGTTTTGGAACGGACTTGAAACTTTGAGCCTTGGTTGGATAGCGAGAACATCTCCTGAACTGGTATCGCACTCTTCAAACTTCCACGCCTGGGACGTTTGACTCATGATAACAAACGAGGTTCGCATAAACGGCGGATGTCCGATTGAATCGGGTTTCACACCCGCCGTCCACCGATCTCGAAGTCGGCCATAAAAGTTATGGAGCTTGCTTTAATGAAGCAATTCCTCTGGAAAACGAAATGCGATAAAATATTTCTGCCGTCTCCATCAGGAACCTAAGACCGCATTTGCATTTTTTAAATTCATTTGCTGCGATTCTATGTCTAATTATGCATAATGCCTAAATAAATAAGAACTAAAAAAAGAACATTCCCTTTCTATCAAGATTCGTTTTTAGTTCTAACTGGTTTAATTACAGATTTTACTTAATTATACATAGATCACAGCAAATTATTTTAAGAAAAAAATGTAATTAAAAAGTAATCTTTCTTCGAATAATCGCTTTTTCTCAATGATGGAATTCGGAAGAGCCGGAGTGTCTGAGAGTCTTTGTCGAAGCTGGATGATTTTTCTTGTGTGAGCGAACTCTCGACCGATTTGTTGTCGATTATCCGCATGTCCACTGCGGATTGGTCGGTTTCTTGCTCGACTTCTAATATGCTTGGCGCACTAGCGAACTCTCGACCGATTTGTTGTCAATTATCCGCATGCCCACTGCGGATTGGTCGGTTTCTTCCTCGACTTCTAATATGCTTGGCGCACTAGCGAACTCTCGACCGATTTGTTGTCAATTATCCGCATGTCCACGGCGGATTGGTCGGTTTCTTCCTCGACTTCTAATATGCTTGGCGCACTAGCGAACTCTCGGCCGATTTGTTGTCAATTATCCGCATGTCCACTGCGGATTGGTCGGTTTCTTCTTCGATTTCTAATATGGTATGGCCAAAAATGGCTCTTGCGCCAGAAAACCTCACTCAATCAACCCATCCTGGACTTCTATTCTCTGTCTCCCAAGCGTCCGCTTGACAGGCACTCCGATGCATCGCTATCTTGAAAATGTTTCATATCTTAATCTGTTGTACATGCATTTTTGTAGACACCACCAACCTTCTACTCAAAACATGTCAAGATGACACATGCCACTAGAAATACAAAGTATGAGATATGCAATGCATGTTAAACGTAGCATATCATTCGATACATATTATTTTACTAAAAAGTAGAAATTGCATCTGCTACCGCGATAGAAAATTAAATCGAAATTGGATATCTAATTTCCTTTTTATCCTTGGGTAAACCCTGTACTTTGTTATCTAATTTCATTACGTAAGAAATTGAGGATAAAAAATATAAATAAGTAATTTTATGCGTTTGGTGAACATTTCCAATTTTATTAAACTTTTTTCAGCATCAAAAAATTTCTGAACGATTTCTGAACTTCAAACGATTTCAGAAATCGTTTGAAATCGTTATTTTAAACGATTTCTGTTTTTCTTAAAGTTTTTAACTGTAAGAAGTAGTTAGGAGTAAACTGACTGGATTGGAAAAAAAACCATTAATAACAAAGTTGGGTAGAAAAATAAGGATCCAGTAATTGAATTAGAATTAAATAAAAATATAATAAGAACATTTTTTATTGTTACAATTTAAGTTACGTATGAATTTTTTTAGACTAGAAACTTAATATTTTCATTCCTGTTTTAATAACTTTTTTTTAAAATTCATTCTTCGCTTTTACTTTACAAGTTTGTTCGTAAGTTGATAACTATTTTCAACTAATATAATATTTATAATAGTTGATAACTATTTTCTTTAAAAAGTAATTAAAAATTAAATATTTTAAAATGAAGATCGTATAAACGAAGTTTGAAGACCACCTTCAAATAATCAAAAGATAAGAATTCATTCCTTGGTAGCTTTATTTTAACAGTTGTTTCGACAAATAAATGATATTTTAATAAGTCAAATTAAACAGTTTTTAAGAACTCACTTTTATTAGTGTATAATACGAAAAAGTAGAATATGTTTTTATTTTAATTAGTTTCTTGTTTTTAGTATTTAATTTGTTATCATTGTCGTAAATATTGTAGAATCTTGACATAAATTTTTCTCAAATTTACTACTAGATGGCGCCACTCTTATGGAATCAAAATTTAATCAAATGAATCGATTTATTGGTAATTAAGTTTTGAAAAAATTAAAATAATGTTTTGTCATCGAGAATACACAAATGCTCAAGATTTCAAAAGTTGTTTCTCAAGACTGTCAGGTGATGAGAGAAAAATCAGTTACAAAACTTCATCTTTACAAACATGAAAAATAAAAATAAAAGTTTATAAAAATGAAAATAAGCGTTCTCTATAACACAATTTAAATTTTTGTAGTGAATTAGAAAATTAAATCTTCATGCGTATCCCCGCATCTTGTCCACCTCGAATTGTGGAATCTTTAAAAATCGGTAAATTTATTCCCGTTTGAAGTAACAGTAATTGAAATTTTGACGGATTTTTCATCGCCAAGTTTGGCGAGAAAAAAAAGGCAATGCCATTTTTTCTTCGTCAGTCATTATTATTTAAGTTTTTGAGCTAGCTAAGGAAAGCAGTTATCAATATTTTTTATTTTTAAATTGCAGCAAAAGTTGTGTAAAGCTATAAAAATCAGTTTATCGAAAACAGAAAAAATTAGAAATTAATTTTTTAATTTAATTTTTAATCAAAATATCTTTATTAAAAATCTCTTTTTTCATAACAAAAATGTGGTAAATTAATAAATGTATTAATCAATTATTAAATTATTCACATTTAATTTTAAAATTCAAAAATGGTAGTTATGAAAATACGCATCGTGTGTAAGTGTTGTGAATAGTTTTGATTGATATTTATTTGATTATTTATGTTTTTGATCAAAAATGCTAATTCCCGTAACTATTAACATTATATTAGAATTTTCATTTAAACAAATCACTTCACTAAGATATTAGATATATCTTACATCTGTTGCGTATCTCAAATCAGACTGATGTCACAAATAATTTTGATTTTTCAATCATTTACTCATTCAAAACAAGTTAACAGAGTACTAAGTTACATAAACAATAAACATATCTTTATCTACCATCTAGAGATAGACCTTCTACAATACTCCAACATTAAAATTCATCTATCAGCTCATAAGGTGAGTAAAATCTCGTACTTAATTTCATCAGTGTTGAGCTAAAACCAGTGTTTATCTATTTCAAACAGCTGCAATATTGGCACAGACCCATATTTAGGTTCTAAACATTTCCTAATCCCTATTTATCCCATAATAATTCCATACTCATCCAAAGAGTAAACTAACTGTTCGAGCATATTATTCCTCCTAGCTATTCACATGATTTTCAATAAAGGAAAAAGCTCTTTCGACTTAAATTGACGGATAATTGACACAACATCCAGGAATAGATGTCCGACGCTATTTTCAGAAGCGCATCGTCTCGTAGCAGAACAGAGTAATTCGATAACACTTCTCCGTGTGGGAAGACAGAGTGGGGTGGAGGTGGAAATGCGCCTTCTTTGTAGGTCCCTTTTTAAGATGTAATTAAGTGTCAGTAATGTGGATTTCTGAAGAGTTATAATTTGAACAGCCTCCTTTGAGATACCCAGAAAGCCAATATAGATGTTTCAACTGTGCTAGTAAAGGAATAGTTAAATTAAAATGCGATGGGCAGTCGCGAGTTTTTAAATAATATCGAAGAAGTTGGATACAAAGCTTCAACAACGCAACTTGTTTGAGTTCGTGTTAAATAACTTCCATTCTTATCCGTTTATTATTAAAACAAGACTCAATTGATTTATTTCCTCTCCAAACCCGTTTTCGTATGAAAAAAACTTCTCCATCTTGGTACCAAACTTTTCTTTTTACGACTCAAAATAGGAAAATAATTATAAATAATGTCTACGGTAATGTAACTTTTATTTTGGAAATTTTGGCATAATGTTTTAAATCAAGATTTATTTATTAATTTATTTTTAGTAACTACCTAGCTGACCAAAGCACATATCTATGCTCCGCTGCGGCCCACAACTCAGGTGATCATCAGATATCCAAATGGAGCGTTATCTGATGGTCACCAGACCTCGGACCGACCAGTATCCGAGACAGTTCCGAATTTTGTATGCTGTTACCTGATTGAAATAGTGTCCCGGATTGGTGCCGAAATTTGATTGAATGTATCAATACTTTTTGCTTGACTTTTGTTTGCTTGTAAATAAACAAAAGTCGGTTTTTTTTCTATACCTATTCGGAACTATTCTATACCAATAAACTGACCAGAGTTCTAGAGTACGGGGCAATCTTGATTTTTGACTTTAAGTTCCAAATTTGAATTAAATGCCTGGATTGTTCTGTTTATCAGTTATCGATATAATTTATATTAAAAAGGATTAACTAGTTTTATTTTTAAAAAAGGGCAGCAGCTGAAGAGTTCTTCTCTACAACGTTTCATAAAATAAAGTCATAATACGGCCGCTGTAGATGAATCGACCTGAACAAAAAAATAGTAAGATATTTTATTTGTGCTTCTTTACATCCATCTGCATTTTTAATCGTTAACTGTTTCATTCTTTCAAAACTTTTATCTTATTTTCATTATTTATATATTTTGGGGTATTTTGCCAATACTGTCTACGAGTTCCCTTAGAGAACACTGTAGCGGACTCGAATCAAAAGATTCGGACTTTGACTCTAACCACCATACTGCCAGTGTTCATCTTCACCTCGGCATTATTGTAAACACTTGTAGGCAACAGCACTTCGACCGCCAGCGGGTAAGAAGTTCTAACTGAGAACTCTTTCTCTCTGTTTTATTTCCAGGTTGCCTTCACCCGGTTCCTTCGGATTGATGTTCTCTTCACCCATGTTTTTTGGAGTCCATGGGCTTACCTGACATCCTGAAGCGTCATGATATACACGTTTTTAATATTTTTGTTTGTATTAATAAATTGTTTTTTCATCCAGCAGCCCTGATGTGCGGCCACCCTACACCATTACAGTGGTGACCCCTTGGAACAAAATCTCTAGCACTGAGATGTATATATCACTGATAAAAGGCTACTCCCTTTTGAGGGTAAGATCAATTCAATTGCTTCACTTCTTGCTTGCATGTGACTCCTTCAGGGTTTAGTTTGATTTTATATTGATTGTAGTGAGTTTCTGGACACTCTTATGTTGATGAGGAGTCTTGCTCACAGTATCTTTGACTACGGTATAAAATGTCTGAAAGAGGGTAAATCAGAAGCCTGATGGCATTCAGAGAATTTAAACCCTCAGGATGGTAATTTTTTTGGTGCAGTAGTAGCAGATGGGGTTCCTGCATTTGGGCGGAATGTGAGAATTATATTTCCGAATTGGTAATTTTAGGATTGCTGGAATGTGAGCGAGCAAACTAAATTTGATCACTGGTTGCAGCACTTGATCATGCTTGACCCATGTCCTTACTGTATACCCACCTACAGACAGCCGTATAGCTGCTTCAAAAACAGACTTTTATCGAATTTGGAGGTTTGCATAAACAAGAAGGTTAGAGCATTACTTGAGAGACCTGGATTTGGGAGATAGAACGCGTCCTTATTACTGCGTCAAATGCAGGAGTAAAGTGAAGGACTGAGTAAACGCGATGCATTTTTTGAAAAACCTTGGCTTAATCAGGCTTCTCTAATATTCGGACAATTTTGATCATTAGCTCAGATGTTTGTCTAAATTGGCCGGAAATAGCGAATCGTATGCACGAAGATAATATAATTTGGGAATTTGCAGCCGAAAAGCAGAGTAAACCGAATATTGTAGAGTTGAAGGAAATGAAACTACAAATTTCGAGACTTTCAAACAAAATCAAACGTTAAAATGCATGTTTTGATCTCTTAATGCTAAGAAAGAGGCATAGTAGATCCCGTTCTGAGTCCAGAGCGGAACAAACAGCTTTGTTTCTATCATTATAAATTTGAGGGGATGAGGGCCATAAATGCATAAAAGCCAGTTTTCAAATAAGCGGTGCATAAAACCTTCAGAAATATCGGTCTAAAGTTTTAAGTCACCGCGCAGGTTATATATGTACAAGATAGAGATTACTAAAACACAATTTTGAGTTGAATACAGGTAGCGATATTAATCTATCAGAAATCTTATTTGAACAAGAGTATAAAATTGCAGACACTTTTTCAGCAACTGGCACTCCCATATAAGAACATTGGTTCAGAAAGCTAACAAGTCTCATTGATAGTTCAAGAAAATACTAATGGCCATTCGTGATCACTTGGACATCATCAGAAGTCAAGGAATTGCTGATTTTTGCACTAATTTGGTTGTTAGTTGGATTTATCAGCAAAACGTGTGCTTTTGGGATCTCCTATTACTAATATTTAAATGTATGGGTCAGAGCTGTTTTCTGAATTCAAGGTTGAAAACATATCTGTAACAGCAGTACCGCATGGGGATATAAATCGATTACAAGGGAATAACTATAACCTAAATTCTACGTTTCTAAAGCATTAAGACATAATACTTTTGCATTTTATTCCCACGAGGTGGTCTCTCAGTAACCACAGGGCATGGTTACATCCTGCTCATGATTAGAGTACACAGAATTCAGTATATCTAGAAAAAGAATTTGCCTCCTCCGTAGTAACATGGGCAAGCCACTTCATAATATGAGTCCCTAAAGGTTCTACAGATTGACTACGGAGATTATAGGGCCTTAACAGAGTTTAACAAGGACAAATATCCCACGTTACACCACATTGCAAGATTTTTCTCATTATCTTGAAAGGGGAAAAATTTTTTTCAAAATGATCCCATTTGCATTCGTATGAAATCCAATTAAACCAGATGATGATATTAGAAGAACCGCCATTAATACACCATTTGGTTTGTTTGAATTTCCTTAGAACTTTGGACTTATGATTTCAAAGCACCCAAACGCTTATTCCAATTTTATAAATGAAGACGTTTAGTACCCTGGCATTTGAATTTTTTGTTTACCATTAGATAGATGATATTTTGTTTATAAGATAAAACTGAACATATAGCACTGGAACTAGATATTCAAGCGTTTCTTTGACTAGGAGTTACCTACGTTAGATCTCGACAGATTTGTAAACGCCATAGGTGTTTCTGGGACACACTCATAAATAGGAAGGTAATTGTCTTCCCATATAGCTACTAAAGTTACAAGAATTCAGATTTTTTCCAAAGACCTTAGAACTTTATTAGTCAGGGGTTTCATTAGAATGATCAAGTTTTACTGGAGTTCATTCCTAAAATTGCTGACTGCCTTTTATGCCTTGCTTTGGTTCTAAAAAAGAGTATATACGTGACCAAGAAAGAAGGATAGTTAAGGAATCCCAAGGCAAACGTAAAGTTTTGCAAAATAAAGTGTTTAGTATTTTACTGGGCAAGTTGTATTTGGTCTCATCAGCCTTCATGTAGTGCAGGAATTGCGTGATTACAAGGTAGTGACTTTGCTATGGAGGTGTTTAAATACTCCGAGAAGATCCCTTAATTATTTTGGTTTTCAAAAGGATTAAACCTACACAACAAATATTCAGCTTTTAGATCACAACACATTCTTGAGCTCTTGGCGGCGTATTCTCAATTCAATTTCCAAGTCATGTTGAAGGCTTCAGTCTGTTCCTTTATTTCGACCAAACCGTTGACACCATTTAGGAAAATTAAGATTGAGTGCTTCACGGCCACGGTGCGCCAACTGGATTTAATTTCGCAATTTACCACAGTTTGTCTACATGTGGAAAGAAATACTCGTTGTTTGTCAGTTTATCCACGAGTTTGCGAATATTCGTTTCGTACTTGAGTCTAAAGGACAGGGAAAGTAGCAAAATTCAGATCTGAATTAAAGGGAGATCTTAGAAGGTAAGTATTAGGTTTCTGGACCTAGGTAGAGGTTAGCAATGCCTGCAGTTCTGAGGATATCACTATTTGTATGTGACTCAGAATCTAATCGTCTATGTACACCTGGAGAACTTCGCGGGAGAAATTTTTCGCAATTTACATAACATAGTAAGATGAGTATACATTGCAGAAGCCTTAATTCAAGCAGATGTATTGCCTATCATGAACAAGGATTGATAACTGGTGATGTCGGAAGGCTTGACATTGTGCAGGTATAAGGAAAGATGCGGAATTACACAAAACCATTGTCC